>PVHT020000195.1:5700183-5813621 GCA_004024745.2 Catagonus wagneri
ATCCAGTCATCTGTCGATGGACATTTGGGTTGTTTCCATGTCTTGGCTATTGTGGATAGTGCTGCAGTGAACATGCGTGTGCAAGTGTCTTTCTCCAGGAAATTTTTGTCTGGATATATGCCCAAGAGTGGGATTGCTGGGTCATATGGTAATTCTATGTAGAGTTTTCTAAGGTACCTCCACACTGTCTTCCATAGTGGCTGCACCAGCCTACATTCCCACAATTTTAGATATACAGAATAATTGCAAAGATAGTACAGGGAGTTTCCCCATACTCAGCACTCATACTCCCCTTCATGTTAACACCTTACAAAACCATGTGAGAAGACTTTTGATACCAAGTTGGCCTGAAGGTTTTGGATGAGTTGATTATAAGGTAAAAGTCTCAGTAAAATGTGTCAGTAAGATGAAGGAGAAATGTAAACTAAAAATTTGAGTAATAAAAGAAGAATGTGTGCTTTTTGAAGTGAACAGTATAGATATTCTAAAGACTCAACCTTTAACTTGCCCTTGTAGGTGATCAATCGAGTGTTGTTATGTTTCATGGAAGAAAGGGAAATCTCTTCATTGTGAATAATTTCTACTATAGCATGAACTACGGATTTTTAGCAAGTCACCACATCATAGCCACACATCCAAATAAATGCATCAAGTGTGCTTCTTCTCTTGAATGGTGACGTGTCTCTTAGAAATGAAAGCCTACAACTAGAGGTGTCTCTTGAAATTATGTTCAGCAGGGTGGTTCACCAAAGCCTTTGTTTTCAATAATTTTTTTAGATCACTTTCCTCTATGGAAGAAAAAGTGAAGGAGACCATGAGGGCGTTGTCTTAAGAAGAGAGCTATGAAAGGGACTTAGCATGGAAGTTTCAATAACAAGGACCAAAACCTCACTGAGAGTGGTTTTTTTGGCCCTGCATCTTCAATTGTTCCCCTTCCTATCTTGAATACTGCCTTACCTGGAAGCTCCAGGCTGTAATGACTTTGGAGTTTGTGTAGTCTGTTTCCAAGGGGAGGTAAGACTCTGTATCTAGATGTCATCAGGCTTAGCTTCCCCTTGAGTCCCCTGATTCTTTTGACAGACTATGCTTTGAAATCTGGGTTATTTACTATCTTGTGTTTACCAGTGACGATTATTTCAGTAGATAATGGCAGAGAAGTCTTGGTTGCATACATTTATTAATCTTCCCATAACAGGTCTCTGAATTGCATTGTGTAAAACGTACATTTTGGCAGGGTCTGGTTGTAGTTTAGGTTTTCCTCAATTAGAGTCTGAAGCAAGGATTTGATTTTGAGTGTGGGTAGCTGATTTTGGAAATGATCCTAGGAAGTAAGAATGAAGAAATGGGAGTGACACAGAGAAGGTAGAAAACCAGTATAACAATGAGTTGGCCAAGTTACTGCTGTAGGCAGTGAACCTTAATTTCACCCAGATCCTCTGATAAGCATATAAATGTTTCTAAGAATTATCCATCTATATTTGGAAGGCCACCCCCCTGGGGTGTTGATTCTCCTGCACTGATGGGCCATATGGGCAACCATAAGTTCTGGGAAGATCCTAAGAAAAGTTAGGAACACATGTGTAAAGTGCACTTTGGATGGGACACTGTCAACACAGTTGTGACTGAGCTTGTAAAAAATTGTCTACCTGATTCACCTGGGACTGAAATCATAGATGGGTTGAAAGGATATGATATAGGCATCAGAGATGTCTGCCACAGGGCCCTGAACTAAAATTGTTTAAGAATAAAGGCCATCTAGGGAACCTGTCCATAAAGGACACAGAAAAGCATAAGGCTTAGTTGGGCCTCAGATAAGGAAACATACTAATGGTTCTCTAAACCTTAGATTATGGATAAAAATCCTTTGCCATCATTAAAAGAAAATATTCAATATCCTGAGATAAACCATAATGGAAAATAATATTGAAAAATATGTGTGTGTATATAACTGAATCACTTTGCTGTATAGCAGGAATTGACACAATATTATAAATCAGCTGTATTTTAATTTTAAAAAAAGAATTCTGTAAGGCATTGTCAACAGAAACAGACTCACAGACATAGAGAACAGACTTGTGGTTGCCAAGGGGGAGGGGGAGGGAGTGGGATGAACTGGGAGTTTGAGGTTAGTAGATGCAAGCTAGTACATTTTACAATGGATAAGCAATGAGGTTCTACTGCACAGTCCAGGGAAGTATATCCAATCTCTTGGGATAGAACATGATGGAAAATAATATAGGAAAGGGAATGTATATATATGTATAACTGGGTCACTTTGCTGTACAGCAGAAATTGGAACATTATAAATCAACTATACTTTAATAAAAACAAGCAAACAAAAAAATAAGGCATTGTCTTAGACATCCATGCGCTGAGTATTTCTATTTGAGGAGGGGATCAAAAACTCTGTGGTCAAATTCATGTGGTGGAGACATACTCAAAGAGATTTTTTTATGATGAAATAATATCCATCAAGTTCATGGTGTGGTTCCCAAGGATGCAAGATGAAGATGAATTGGAGTCTAGGCTTTTACTCTTATCTGCTCAATAGTTATTCTTCTCTTTCTCTCCTTCCATCCTCAGTCTCTTCCTTCCTTCCTTTCCCCTGAATTTGTCATTAGTATTTTATTGACGACTTTTTTGTTTTACTCTTTCACATGACCTGGTTAGTAGGTCTCACCCTACCCACGGAGCTTCCAAGATGAAAAAAACGTTTATGGCCACTAGTAAGGGGATAAGCACAATCTTAATCAGAAAAATCTTCAACAAACCTTATCATCATTTGAATAAAGGTAAAGACTGTCTGGGTTTTGGTCTGTTAATAAATGGGGCCAACTTTAAATGTCAAACATATTCTACAGTTATTATATATATGTAACATAATATATGTGATCCCATATGACAATGTTGTAGTGCACTAAATTTAGCTACATCTTGATAATTGTCTTTTGTTCTAATTAGAAAAATTAATTCTACTCTTCTATCTATTCAATAGCTATTCAAAACTTGTTTAAAAATTACAGATGTCACTAATTATAGCCATTAAAATGTGTACTTACAGTATTTTTCAAAGTATAATATTCATTTCTATATGTGAATATATAATATAATATTCACATATATATTCATTTTTCATACAAGATCTTTTTGACCTTGGTTATTCATGAGTGGGCAGGTGACTTGTGTGTGCTCATTTATGTCTGAATATGCATATTTTTCACTTCCTGCAATTCAGCTTTATTTCTATTAGTTGAGGCTAGAAAGTCATCTAATTATGGTGAAATGCAACTCTATTGTCATCTTGATGATATTTGAGAGAATTTTGATTTTGGTGTGTGAGCTGTTTTTACTTAGTAGTAACCAATGTCTTATATTGCTTTATAGTTCTTCAACTTATTTTGAAATATTTCAGTCATACATAAGGTATTGAGATAATATAGCAGAAAGATATACACATATAACTCAACTTAAGAAATACGTTAGCAAAAGAATTAATATTCCTTGCTGAGGGCTTTTTGATCAAAGTTGAGTTGGAGTGTAGGTGATTTACAACGTTGTATTTGTTTCAGGTGTAGAGCAAAGTGAATCAGCCATACATACACATATATATCCATTCCTTTTCAGATTCTTTCCTAATATAGACTATCACAGAGTACTGAATAGATTTCCCCAAGCTATATAGTAGGTTCTTGTTACTGATTGATTCTGTATGTAGTAGGGTGTATATGCTGATCCCAACCTCCGAGTCCATCCTTCCCCCCCAACATTTCCCCTTTGGTAACCATAAGTTTGGTTTTGAAATCTTTTGAGTTCTTTTCTGTTTTGTGAATAACTTCTTTTGTATCATTTTTATTAAATTTCACATATTAGTGATCTCATATACTTGTCTTTCTCTGTTTGACATACTTCACTCAGTATGATAATCTCTAGGTCCATCCATGTTGCTGCAAATAGCATTATTTTGCTCGTTTTTATGACTGGGTAATATTCTGTTCTATATATGTACCACATTTTCTTTACCCATTTGTCTGACAATGCATATTTAGGTTGCTTCCTTGTCTTGGCTATCATAAATAGTGCTACAATGAACATTGCGGTGCATATATTTTTTTGAATTATGCTTTCCTCTTGGTATATTCCTGAAAGTGGGATTGCTGGATCATACGGTAGTTCCATATTTACTTTTCTAAGGTTCCTCCACACTGCTCTCCGTAATGGTTGCACCAACCTACATTCCCAGCAACAGCGTAGGAGGGTTCCCTTTTCCCCGCACCTTCTCCAGCATTTATTGTTTGTAGACTTTTTGATAATGGCCATTGACTCATTGTAGTTTTGATTTGCATTTCTCTAATAATTAGTGATGTTGCATATATTTTCATGTGTTTTTTTTTTACCATCTGTCTGTCTTCTTTGATGTCTTCATTCAGTATGAAACTTAGATTTTCATCTGTGTGGATACCCGTAGCTCTCAGCCCATGGATTTTTCTTTGCTGTCTCTTATTCTATGGAATAGATAAATAATAATTGAAACATTCTCTTAATGATGGACATTTAGGTTCTTCTAATTTTTGCTGTCAAAGTTGATACCAATAGTAGTGTTATGTTCATGTTTCTATATGTATGTGTGAGTTTATTGAGCACAAAGACCTGAGAGTAGAATTTCTGGGTAATACGGTACACATGACATTGATAAGTACTGTCAAGTTGATTTCTCAATTTTTGTACAAATATATACACCTAGCATCAGTATATCCTTAGCATAAGTAATATGAACAGGTTTTAATTTGCGTTCCCTTGAATACTAATGAATTTGAGAAAGCTTTTTCCATATACATGCAGGCTTGCAAGTTCTGCTTAAGTGTGATGGTAGGGCAAAACTGCAGAGCACAAGGTGGTGCTTGGCTGCTGTTCTGGGATGAGGGAAAACCTCCCCGTGTCCTGAACCTTCTCTAAAGGGAGTCAAAAGCCCTCTGCTGTGGGGATGGCAGGGTGAAGCAGGAAGAGAGAGAGAATGGTCAAGACGTATATACCCTGTTGACAGCAGTCATGGTTGAAAATTTCCATTGTATGATACCCTTGTTGCTCTTTCAACTATTTGCGTTATCTTTCAAGTATGGCATTACCTATGATATGAATTCAATAAATATAATATACCTACCCAACCACTAGTTCTCTGAGGCTAGGAGAAGAGGGGATGTGAGAGAATGCATAAGGGCAATAATTAAATCATTGAAATGAGCAAGGTAGAATTAAGTAATGTATAAAGCATCAGCCCTAAAGTTGGAAAAAGAGTATTAACTCAAGAAAGGTAAACTTCAAAAGAGTTCTTAAGGAAAATAAAGATATCTCATCATAAAATAACGTCACTTAGAGTGTTCATGAGATTATACATGGACCTCTTCCCATACCACACCTCAATTCAGGAGTCTCCAGGTTATTTTGGGTTTGGAGACCAGACAAGCCAACTTATTAGAAATGTGTGTAAAGTAACAGTAAATAAGTGCTAAAATTGGTCTGAGTACCTTTTCTATGAGTAAATAACAAGGAATATTGTTTTTCTCTCCCCATCAAGCCAAGAAGAGGATATATTAATACTCTTTCACAAACTCAAAGAAACAATAACTAATAATTGTCTAGGTTTTTACTGTGTATGGCGTCAAAATTTATTTTCCAAAGTGACATGATATTATACATGTAACAATTCAAGAACATCAAAAGCATCAAAAGTATGATTATACATCAGGATATCTTTACAATCTCAGAATATCTTTTCCAATAAGTAAAATATATTTAAATGACAGCTAGGTCCTATAGGTAGTTCTAAAAGACTGTCTAAACCACGATTTAGCCAGACCCTAATATTAATAGTATGTGCCTGAATACTGAATTATTTCAGATGTTAGAAGAAAAAAGAAAATGTCTTTCTATTTTAGTACTTTCCCATCTGTTTTTATGAATCTAACATCGTCTTTTTTGCCCCTCTCTTAAGAATGTGTGTATTTTCAGGCTATCCCAAATCCTCCATCCCTTCCTGGTTAAAGCTCTGAATCTCTAAGTCATTCAGTGAAACTGAGATAATATTAGAGTAGCCTGATTGAACTAATTCACACTAACATGAAAATGGTTTCTTAATCCTTCCAAAGGATTTGAATTCTTAAAATATAGCTTTGATGAGCTAATTGAATTCTCAATATCAGTATTTCAGGCACATGAAGTAAGTAGAAAATTCAGTCAATGTTTGATGATATATTTGGAGTGATAGATGATTTAGATATCATCACTGCCTTAGAAATTGCTTTTCATAATCTATTCTTTCCCAAAAATAAAATTTCTCCAATAATATCTACTTCCCAAAATAGTTATACATTTTGAGAGAGAAGGGGGTGGTTTAAATGGTCAGGGTCATATTTTTACGTCAAAGACTGGTATATGAAGGCTTCTTTCAGCCCTCAGAAAATAAAATAAGCACTTCCGAAATGTTTGTGTTTTATTTTTATCTTTTGAAATTAGTCTTTTTGGCTTTGTTTTTTATCTTCCTGATGGAACTGATGGGAAAGGATAATTTGTAGACTCTGAAAAGAAAACACTTCATCCTTTATGCTCCCTCTCAGTGTGCCTCCACCAGTAACTAAAGAAATAAATGGGAAGGGGAAGATGAAAGAAAAGCAAAGGCAACCCACGTATCGGAAGTAATTATTCATCTTGGATCTTGACATAGAAGGAAAGCTTTAAAAAGAGACTTGCCTCTGTGCCTTGCAATAAAAATGAATATTAGCATGAAAGGATGTTATCTGCAAAAGCAGTGAAAGATTAACCTTAAAGTTAAAAGGAAATAGAATTAAGTTGCATGCATTCATAAAAATGCATTGAACACAATTACACATCTGGTCTTCTAGTCAATGAATACCTGATTCTTGAAATAAACGATTTTAAAGATAGCAATGTGAGGAGTATCTTGACACGATGGTTATGAAATCTAAATTGTATTATTGATTCATAGTCCAGTGAGTCCACACTTACTCTGTACTTGATGACAAGATGACCCGCTCTTTGACAAACTGTGACATGTGTCTTAAGCCTTTTCTAAGTCTTGCTGGAAGTCACTGATCCAGAAGAAATAGAAAATGATTCTTGCTCATCTTTTAAAGATTCCTTTGTTTCATCCAAGCATTCTTATTGATTGAATCTCATTACTATGCCTGCATTGAACTCTCATAAACCGTGTCTGTCTTTCTCTCTTCTGGCCTGTTCAGCTCAGAGTCTTCTTTGCACAAAGATAAATTGAACGGGGAATGTGAGTTTCTACTTCATTTTAGTCCTCACTTCTCAAGAATCAGAATTTTCCCACTTTACCATTTATTTTCTAAAAGAGAAACTTCCTTAAGGGGTTATTCCATTCTTGAAGCTGATGGCAATGATCTGACATTAAACAAAACTTCAGTCAGGGAATTCCGTTCACAAACGGGGAGCTTAATTTGCTCATTCATTTGCTCACAAAGAATTGTTAAGCTTCTACTTTATGCCAAGTACTAGATTAATTGCTCGACACTAAGCAATGAACCAGAGAGACAGTCCCACTTCTTAAGAAGCTTAGCACCAAGACAGAAAGACCTTGAATGGTAATTACAAGATTGAAGATATTATTTTTTCTTTGTTTTTTAATTTATGTATAGTTGATTTACAATGTCGTGTTAGTTTCAGATGTACAACAAAATGATTCAATTATATATATATATATATATATATATATATATATATATACATATATATACACATGTATAATTTTTCAGATTCTTTTCTATTATATGTTATTACAAGATACTGAATGTAGTTCCCTGTACTATAAAGTAGGACCTTGTTGTTTACCTATTTTATATACAACAGTGTATATCTATTAATCCCAAGCTCCCAATTTATCCCTCTTCCCATCTTTCCCCTTTAGTAACCATAAGGATGTTATAAGGTGTGAAGTGCACATACCCTTGGGGCTTACAGAGTAAAGGCGTTTGGAAAGAAGGCATTTAAGTAGAAATGGAAGGATAGGTAAGAATGGCACATGCTAAAAGTGAGGAGGGGTTATGCAGAAAAAAAACAGCTTATATGAATGCTCAAAAGTGAAAGAGAGCATGACTCATTTATAGAAAAACAGTCCTTTATCACCAACATGTGGAGAATGAGGTCAAGGGTGCAAGGGTGAGATTTTAGAGGTAAATGTGATTCCTATCATATTCCTGTCATGGGGAACCTTGTAGTCATGCCAGGGAGTTGATCTTTTTCCCTAGGTCCATGACAGATTTTTAAGTTGGGGCGTATCATTTGCCTTTCAAAATTATGTCTCTGGCTGTAATTATAAAAAGAGATCTGAGAATTGTGAGACTGGATGCAGAGAATCCAGTTATGAAGTTATTACAAACCTCTGGTTCCAGAAATATGGTAACCTAAGGTAGCAGACAAAAGTCCTTGCTATCAATAGCTAGACATTCTGAAAAGAAAAAATAGTTTAAGTGTGTGTGGTCATAAGAAATATAGATGACAGAAATGAAGGAGCTAAAATCCCAGAGAAGCTGGCAAGTGAGCCAGCACTGGCTGTCTGGGGGAGTTGATATGACTCTGTCATTTGCAAGCTTGGGTTTTAACACCCAGGAAGGGACAACGGTGTTATTCTGAGCCTGAATGAGATGAGAGGTTGAAAGTAAGCTTTCTAAGGGCTGAATCCTTAATGAGAAGGCAAAAAGAGATAAAAATCCACCCATCAGTGTAGGGACACAAGAAGAAACTTTGAGAAAGGGTGCACTCATCTGAGAGTTTTAGCTCCTAGGTCTTCACCTCATACAGAAGTGGGGTTCGTATTTATACTGCCAACTTTGACCAAAAAAGCTCAGGAAACCAAACACAAAATTCATCTAGAGAAAAGTTCCTGTGACCCATAACACAAAGAATATTCATGGAAAAATGGTATTAATGTCTGCTAAAAAGTTTCAAGAATAAAATTTCAAGTTTTTAGAAAGAAATAGTTTATTGTGGATGACAATCATTGGTGCTAACAATCCACATAATTAAACTGGAAAGAATTCAGAAAAGTGAAATGACATTCTGGAAAGAAATATGAAATTAGTGGGTATAAATGGCATAAAAGAAGGAACAGACTGTAAGAAATAGATGCTAATACAAATGACAGGAGTTCCTGTAGTGGCTCAGCAGTTTAAGGACACAGTGTTGTCTCTGTGAGGATGTGGGTTTGATCCCTGGCCTCACTCAGTGGATTAAAGATCTGGCGTTTCCACAAGCTGTGGTGTAGGTGGCAGATGCAGCTTGGATCCAGTGTTGCTGTGGCTGTGGCATAGGCCTGCAGCTCTGATTCAACCCCTGGCCTGGGAAACTCCCTATGCTGCAGGTGTGGCCATAAAAAGAAAAAAAGAAAAGAAGAGGTGAAGCTTATCAAAAAAAAAAGGGGATTCTTGTCATAGCTCAGTGGAAATTAATTTGAGTAGTATCCATGAGTACACAGGTTTGATCCCTGGCCTCACTCAGTGGGTTAAGGATCTGGCGTTGCTGTGAGTTGTGTAGGTCACAGACGCGGCTTGGATCTGGCATTGCTCTGGCTGTGGCGTAGGCCAGTGGCTGTAGCTCCGATTAGACCCCTAGCCTGGGAACTTTTCATATGCCACAAGTGCAGCCCTAAAAAGACCAAAAAAAAAAAAAAAAAGGAGAGATGAAGAAAATTGGGGGCTAAGCTAAAAATGGAGCTACCATATGATCATGCAATCCCACTCCTGAACATCTATCCATAGAAAACCATAATTTGAAAGGATACATGCACACAGTAATCATTGCAGGACTATTTACAATAGCCAAGACATGGAAGCAACCTAAATGTCTATCAATATATTGATATATATATACTATATATATATATGTATATATATATATATATACATACATATGTAAAATATGTAGAATATTACTCAGCCATAAATAAGAATGAAATAATGCTATTTGTAGCAACATGAATGGACCTAGAAATTATCAAACACAAAAATCATATGATAGCACATGTATGTGGAATCTAAAAAAAAAAGATACAAATGAACTCACAGACACAGAAAACAAACTTACTGTTACAAAAGGGAGAAGGAGGGGGAGAGGGATAAATTAGGAGTTTGCGGTTAACATATACACACTACTGTATATAAAGTAGATAACAGACAAGTACCTATTGTATAGCACAGGGAACTACACTCCATATTTTGAAATAATGTACAAAATAAAAGAATCTGAAAAGTATATAAACATGCTGTACAGCAGAGAGAACTATAATTACTTGTGATAGAACATAATGGAGGAAAATGTGAGAAAAATAACGTATATATATAACTGGGTCACTTGGCTGTGCAGCAGAAATTGGCAAAACATTGTAAATCAACTATAATAAAATTTTAAGTATGTATAAAACTGAATCATTGTGCTGTATACCTAAAACTAACATGATATTGTAAATCAACTATACTTCAATTTTTTTAAAAAAGCAATAATAATGGCAACAGTAGTAATAATAATAATTAGTAATAGAATAGCACTTAAAAAAGAAACTTGAGGGCTAAAAGAATTTCTGGAAAGACATAGTCAAATAAATTATGTCAGTGGCTAGGTAAAATTTCTATTAAAATAGCTAAAGATAAAATTAATTAGAATCTGAATCTGAGGAAATTCTCAGAATGCAGCATAGAAAGCTAAAGAAATGATTATCACTTAAGAAAAGTTAAGAAAAATAGAAGGTAGAATAGGTAAGATCAGCATACCCAGTAGGAATTCTTGAAATTATATGCAGAGAATGAACAATTGACAATATTCAAAGAGAAGAAAGTATTGGCTCTTTAACTGATTAAAAACAAACACAAATTCAAGAGACCTTCCCCTCCAGATTCTAAGCAGGCTTAATGAAATTAATTTGCACACAGATATATCATTTATGAGGCTGTATAAAATATAAAGACATTGAGAACATCTTGAAATCAACCATAAATAAGATCCATGAAATAAAAAGCATTGATAATTAATCTGAAGGCAGGCCGGTACCAATGAAACTTATATAACACTTGAGAGAAGAGTGCCAATTTAGAAGATGGTTGATCATTCTGAGGTTTTACTCAGGAAAAAAAAAATAAGATGTGTTTCTATAAGAAGGAAATTGAACACAGAAGGAAGGAGAAAGATACAAAAATTAATGGTGATACCAAAACACATTCATGTAAAAATATAAACATTTTGGCTCTAATGAAACAGTAATCACAGTTGAATAATTTGGGGAAAAACAAAGGCAAATTGTACTTTAAAACCTAGAAGATGATATGTAAAATGTTAGAGAATGAGGCTGAATATGGTTTAAGCAATCCTAATCCCTTGTATTATTTAGGAGAAAGATTTTAAAATATTGTTTTAGGGAGTTCCCATTGTGGCTCAGCGGTAACGAACCCAAGTAATATCCATGAGGATGTGGGTTCTATCCCTGGCCTCGCTCAGTGGGTTAAGGATCCATTGTTGCCTTGAGCTGTGGTGTAGATCACAGATGCAACTTGGATCTGGCATTGCTGTGGCTGTGGTGAAGGCCGGCAGCTGCAGCTTCAGTTTGACCCCAGCCTGGGAACTTCCGTATACCATGGGTGTGGCCTTAAAAAGCAGAAAATTTTAAAAAATTAAAATAAAATACTGTTTCAGTAATATTAATTTAATATATACATGTTAAATACTGAAAAGTAACAACTATTATAGCTTGGAGATATTTTCAAAATATTTCTAAAGTAGTAGAAGATGATTAAAAGATAAAGACATCCAAACAATCTCATATAAACAGAAACAGGGTAAACTTGTATAGAAAAAGTAAAATATAATGCATAAACTGTGACAGTTTTGGAGTTCCCATTGTGGGCTAGTGGGTTAAGGACCCAACTAGTATCCATGAGGATGCAGATTTGATCCCTGGCCTTGCTCAGTGGGCTAAGGATCCTGCGTTGCCGTGAGCTGTGGTGTAGGTTGCAGACGCGGCTCAGATCTCACGTTGCTGTGGCTGCGGCGTAGGTCAGTGGCTGTAGCTCTGATTAGACCCCTAGCCTGCTGCAGGTATGGCCAATGTTGCTTGAAACTTCTATCTTCTATAAAAAAAGGTTTGAATAAATCTAAATATATTATTAATTTAAAAATATAAAAAGACTAACTTTACTAGTTTAAAGCAGAGATTATCAAATTGATTTTTTTTTTTTACATTTAGGGAAAAAAAAAAGGTTTTTGGCCACACCTGTGGCATGTAGAAGTTCCCAGGCCAGAGATCGAACCTAAGCCACAGCAATGACAAAGTTGGATCCTTAACTGCAAGGCCACCAGGGAATTCCAGCATTTAAAAAAATATTATTGAAGTAGAGTTCATCTACAATGTTGTATTAATTTCTGGTGTACAACAGTGCAATTCAGTTATATATATGTAATAATATATATTAAATGTAATGTTTAAAGTCTACTTCATATGCACATATAAAGAATAAAAATGCAGCAGCAAAGGTGACCCAAACAAGGCAAATATATCTAGGTATCATTTAATCAAAATGGAATTTTAAGAAAATAAATATGATTAGGTTTAACGAGAAATGTTTCATAGTATTAACAAGAAGCTTCAGTAGACGATACAGCAATTCTCAGCTTATGCACACCTAAAATTATATCTCCAAAATAGTTAAAGTTGAAAGTGACAGAATTATAAGAAGTAATTTTAATTTCACAATCATGGTGGAATATTTTAATACATTTTTCTCAATAATTGGTAGATTGAGCAGGCTAGAAAATTATAGAAGATAGAAGTTTCAAGCAACGTTGTTTAAAACATGATCCATAATTGAGTTCTTTACACCCAAGGAACCCTATACTCAGCACTTAAGGAATGTGCATTTTTTTCTAATACACATGGAACATTTACAAAATTTGTCCTTAAGTGCCATGAAACAGGACTAAAGGAACATCAAGGAATTAATTCTTAATTTTCTATAGCTAGGTCCTTGAATAATATTGAAATTAACATTAGTAATTAAGAACAAAATGTCCCTTTTTGTACTTTCTGTGAAATTTAAAAACACTCTTTTATTTTCTTATTTAATTTTTGGCTGAGCCTATGGCACGTGGAAGTTCTAGGTCCAGGGACTGAACTCACACCACAGGAGTGACTGAGCCACAGCAGTGACAAGGCCAGACCCTTAACCTGCAACACCACCAGGGAACTCCTTAAAACACTCTTTTGAACAATTCTTGCATCAAAGAGCTCCAAGTCTGAAAGAGTGCAAAACAGAAATGTGTCATCACATTTCCATGTGGTAACAATAATTCTTCAGAAGTCGAGGGAGCAGATGATAGTGATACGAGGGAAGACTTTCTGAAGGGGTTGATGCACGTATGGCACAGTAGTACACTGAAAGTAGGTGTTAGCCAGGTTAAGACTTTCTTTTGCCTTTTAAAAAACTGTGACTTAATTTACATACTGTAAAATTCACCCTTTGAAATTGTACAACTTGGTGGGTTTTAGCATATTCACAAGATTATACAATGATCACCATTATTGACTTCCAGAACTCCCAAAAGAAACTCTGTACCCATTAGCAGTCACTCTCCGTTCCCTGTCTCCCACAAACCCCCTAGCCCCGGGCAAACACTAATCCACTTTTTGTCTCTATGGATTCTAATTCTGAACATTAATCCAAATGAATCATATAATGCATGGTCTTTTGTGTCTGACTTTTTCCACATCGCATAATGCTTTGAGATTCATCCATGTTAAAGCACATATAAGTACTTCATTCTTTTTGATTGCTGACTAATATTCCATTCTATGGAAATGCCACAGTTTATTTATCCATTTCTTCATTGATAGACATTTGGGTTGTTTTCATTTTTTGGTTATTATGAATAATGCCTCTGTAAACAAAATTTTGTGTGAACGTGTTTTTTCTTTTTTCTTGAATATATTCTTAGGAGTAGAATTGTTAGGTCATTTGGTAACTCTACATTTAGCATTTTAAGAAACTGCCAAACTCCATAGCAGCTGCAGCATTTTCCATTCCCACAGCCAGGTAAGACTGTATGTAGATATGTGTACATGAGGGAGGGAGAAATGGAGGGAGAGAAATACTTACATCAGGGACATGACTGGGGCCAAAAGTAAAAGCAATGGCATTAGAATCAGAATAGCACGAATAAAACCCCATCAATACAATTCAAAACAATTGTATTTTGCATTGGAGGAAACAGAAAGTTTTCGGTATTGCTGCATCAAATCTCAAGGCAGAGGGTTAGAGGATTTAAAGATTTAAGACAAGCAAGATTGTTACTACCCATTATGTCACCTTGGGCAATTCAGGTAATATCTCTGAGCTCTGGTTTTTCATCTGGAAAGTGGGATTAACTTTTCTTATCCTGTCAGCCTCCCAGGATTATGGGAATCAAATGGCAAAGAGGCTACAGAAAGTGCTCATATGATTGAGGTATAGTAATAGCAGAAAGCTAACTACAGTATAACACTCAGGAAGTTGATGCCCAGGTCCAGCCTCAGTGAAGCCCATATAGTTTTGATTTCCAAGAAAGCCATAAATTCCTCCTGTTTTTCACTTCTCAGGTGAAAAATATATGCACACCAGTCATGCTTCAGAAAACAATTCATGTGGCTTGTCCTTCCAATAGTGAATAAACATCAGAAATAATTATTTGTTGGTTTACCATCAGCTTTACAATCTGTTTAGGCATCCTTATGAGAAGAACTAATATGTACTTTTTCACAGTAATTTTCACAGCATGTCATTTAGTATTAAATATGCTCATCAACAGACCCTAAATCTCAGAGGTTTAACACAAGGACAGTTTGTGATTTGTTTAAGTCCACGATGATCAGCAGGGGCAAGAGAAGATGGAGAGTACATGGCATGGCTCTGTTCCCATTCAGTCATTCTGGGATCTAGGACTTGGTCCTTTCTTGCTGGGAGCTTCCAATGTCATAAGAAAGATAAGGCATAACGATAAACAATACTGAATAAGTATATGAGCTACCACATGGTGTTAGGGTCTGGGAGATTGCAAGGTTTGGAGTGATCTGTGATGACTTCCTGTGTAAAGATGTTAACATAGTGGCAAGGTATTCCACAAAGCAGAAATGAGAGATGAGCAAAATTCTGGAGGTGGAAGAAGACAAAGTGATTACAAATGGGATGAATATTTCTTAGTTTTTAGAAGTGTACTGTGGTACATTAGGGGAAGCTGGGTGAAGGGTGTACAGGAACTCTGTGTACTAGCTTGTATCCCTTATGTAAATCTAAAATATAAAAAAAGTTTTAAGTAGTTTTGTGTTCGTGTTTTGAGGGGGCGGGGGGGGCAGTTTGTGTGTGTCTATGATGGACACAACTATGAAGGTGGAAATGAGATGATCATTGTAGTTTTACTGTTAGAATTGAAGCAACTGATGCAGAAAGAACAGATGTTTGTCCAAAGTCACACAGCCATTTAGAAGCAAAACGGTGACTAGCCCACTCTAGTGCTCCTTATAAATAAAACAACCTTGAAATGCGCTTGAGAAATGGGAGAGATCTGTGAATAGAGAGTATTTGGGACCAAATACATTGTCAATAAATTCATGATTGTTATGGCTTCAGGCTGTACAAGTTAAGTCATGGGAAGCAAACTTCTAAAAATGATTTATGTCATATTTAACAAATTAAGAGTTAAAATATGCTCTTCCCTGTAAATAACCCACAGGATGATTTACTTCGCCATATGCGACTAATGTTCTGGTTTTAATCAGCAACATATTGCATAGCGAATGCTTACCTGTGACCTGGTCCATTAAAATTAATTGGTAAACATGGCTGTACTTTTAGACCGTAATTGCAACATTTATTAACGAAGGCGTGAAACAGCCTCTCGTGGTTTCATGTCTCCCAATGGGGATTTCATAAGGGCATTGAATAGTATTATTACAGGGTCCAGGGTGGAGCCCTGACTTTACATTGTAAATTACATTATTTTCATAGTTGCTTGAATGGAGGTAGGAATGAAAGATATTGCAGAAAGTTACTGTGACTGTGCGGCAAGGAAAAATATGTTTGTGTATGTATTTATATATTATATATATTTTATATAATCTATAGATTTAATCCTCCTTTGCTTGGAGACTCACTAAAAATACTGATAATAATAATTTATTACATGGTTATATAATAACCATCCCATATACAACTTTCTATGTGCCAGGTACTGTTTTAAGCCATTGAGGTGCATCAATTCAGAAAGTACAAGGAAAGCCTGATTCACAAGTAATTAGCCTGTAAATGACATACTCATTCCCTTTGTACAGGACTCTACACAAAAATGCTACATACCACTTGTCATGGAAAGAAATCCACTGGAGAAGAAATGGCCCATTTTCTCCAGATTCAGACTCAGAAGAATAAAAAATGTAGGTAGGAGAGTATAGGAGGCCTGATTAGGAAGAGTCCGATAGGCTCTTGTGCCCCTGGTGTGTCTTTTCCCATTCCTGTAACCCAGGCAGCCATGCACCCGGGTTATATAAATCTCCTTGCCTGCCAAAGCTGTGTAAATGTTTGACCTCAGCTGCTTATACTTGAAGGTTTGCTAATAAGAAATTTACTTGTAATAACAAAGATCCTCTTAAAAAGTGATACTTCCGGAGTTCCCGTTGTGGCTCAGAGGAAACGAATCCGACTAGGAACCATGAGCTTGTGGGTTCCATCCCTGGCCTCACTCATCTGGCATTGCTGTGAGCTGTGGTGTAGGTTGCAGGTGCAGCTCGGATCTGGCGTTGCTGTGGCTGTGGTGTAGGCCGGCAACTGTAGCTCCAATTAGGTTCCTAGCCTGGGAACCTCCATATGCCGTGGGTGAGGCCCTAAAAAGACCAAAAAAAAAAAAAAAAAAGAAAGAAAAAGTGATACTTCCCCAGTCTAAGATATTAGAGTATTCATCCAATAAAAATTACTGTGGATTCACTCATGAGGAATGTGAATGTGCTGTTTCCTCCTTGGTGAAAGAATGCTTGTTAGAGGGGCTCAGTGCCATGGAGCCAAGCAAGGCAGTGAAAGGAGATAATGAGTGAGTGAGGATGATGGGGAGTAAGATGTACTCTTTTAGAATAGGCTTGTCAAAAAAGACCTCACCAAGATGAACTTGGAGATGACAGAGAGCTAGCCTTGTGAATACTAGAGGAAGAAATTTCTAGGCAGAGGGAACAAGACAGCAGCTGGTCTGGTGTGTTGAGAGAACAGCAATGGTCCACAGTGAGGTGGCAGAGGGATGCAGTGGGGAAAAGAGTAAGAGAAAAGATCAGCTGGGGAATGGTGGGGAGAGCTCATAGGGTCTTGTACTGTAATGACTCTTCATATGTAATGACTCTCATCTTGTATGAGATGGCAAAACATTGGAGAATTTTGAACAGTGCGGTGATGTGAGCTTGCTTACATCTTTCAGGATTTCTCTGGCAGTTCTGTTGGGAAAGGACTACACAGAGGCAAGAGTAGGAAGAAGGGAAGTAAGTTAGACGATTGTAAACAATGACAAGCATCTGGTAGAAGATGCTAGTGGTTCTACCAAAGTAGCAATGCGTAGGTCGAAGTGGCTTTATTTGTCAAAGGATCAGATGTGAGGTGTGAGGGAAAGAAGAATCACCAATAATGCCGAGATGGTTGGCCTGGGAAACTGGAACCATTAAGCTGCTAGTCTATGATCTGAGATGTGGTAGGAGAAGGCGTTAGGGAAAAAAGCAGGAGTTTGGTTCTGTACACGTAGAGTTTGAGATGGCAGTTAGATATTCAAGTGGAAATTGTGAGAAAAGAGTTGAAAATGGGAGCGACAGTGACTATAAAATTATGTACAATCTTAAAGACTTGCAGGATGGCCAGGATATTGTGGGGAATGTGGGGGTTTTTTCTCATAAATTATCAAAACGAATATTTGGGTACAAGGTTTGATAGTCTTGAATAGGTTATTGAAGATGGGCCGCAAGTTTCACTAGGACAAAAGCAAGAAAGAGAAGCTAGATGACCATCAAAGACAAATTTCAACCACTTTAAATATTATTCTGGGAGTTCCCACTGTGGTGCGATAGGATTGCTGGCATCTCTGCAGTGCTGGGATGCAAGTTTGAGTCCCTGTCCAGTACAGTGGGTTAAGGATCCTGCATTGCTGCAGCTGGGGTGTAAGTCACAACTGAGGCTCAGATCTGATCCCTGGTCCAGGAACTCCATATACTGTGGCACGGCCAAAAATAAAAAAATAAAATAAAAAATTATTCTGAAAGAAAAAAATGTAATCCCTGTTTTGCACATCCCTTCCCCATACCGTGGACTTCTTCTGCCCTACCCAGCTTTCCAGAATTCACACTGATACCATTTGTTCAGCTTCTGGGGCTCCTTGGTCTCCCAGGAAACAAATATTTACTTTTTTTTTTTTTTTCTTTTTGCCTTTATGTAGAGCCGTACCCGCGGCATATGGAGGTTCCCAGGCTAGGGGTCTAACAGGAGCTGTAGCCGCAGGCCTTCGCCACAGCCACAGCAACGCGGGATCCGAGCCGCGTCTGCAACCTACACCACAGCTCACGGCAACACTGGATCCTTAACCCACTGAGTAAGGCCAGGGATCAAACCCACAACCTCATGGTTCTTAGTCGGATTCGTTAACCACTGAGCCACGAAGGGAACTCCCAACAAATATTTACTTTTAACGTCATTTCTATAGATGATCCCAAACAGTATTCACCTCACTGGAAAATGGAACACTACCTGGATTTTAAAAACAAAATCCTCCTTAATTAGATAATTCAATTCCCATCTCAGATTGTCTGGGTTCCTTCAATATCACTTGTAGTTTTTTTCCTCAGATAGCTGCCAGTCATCCTTAGAAGGTACATGTTCGCTACATACAAGGAGGTTAGAGTTCCCACTGTGGCTCAGCAGTAATGAACCTAATTAGTATCCATGAGGACAAGGGTTCAATCCCTGGCCTAGTTCATGAGTTAAGAATCCAGTGTTGCCATGAGTTGTGATGTAGGTTGCAGACGCGGCTTGGATCCCATGTTGCTGTGGTTATGGTGTAGGACAGCAGCTGCAGCTTCAACTCAAACCCTAGCCTGGCAACTTCCATATGTCGAGGGTGCAGGTGTGGCCTTAAAAGAAAAAGTGAAAAGAAAAGAAGGTCATGGGGCTTCAGTGCAGGGCAGGGCCTTAGAGGTAAGACTGTCACTCACAACATTTTCAGCAATTCCTGACCTCCTGGGAACAGAACACTCTCTGCCTTTGCTAGATTTTGTGACAACTCATGGTCCTATGTCCCCTCCCTCCTGTCTCCAAAATTCTTCTTTTTCATTAATGAATTAATTAGAAGTTAGTTTGGGGAGAATGTTGTGACACCTCTTGAGATAATTGGAGACATCCTGGGGAGTTGTAGAGCCAGAAGCAGGAATCAGTTCTCTGAGATATTTTCATCTAAAAACTGAGAAAATTGACACAAGAAAAATAAATGACATGTGGAGTGTTAAGGGACTGGAGAAAAAAAAAAAGTCCCTATTGAGAAGCTGAGTGAAAGGACAGATAATTGATGATACAGACTGATCAACCCAGTTCTGAGTATAAGCTGGACACCTTAAGATGGAGGTTGTGGTCTCAGAGTTGTTTATGGGCTAAACACATAGACACAGGATCCAGGAGATGTTATGCAGTTACCTTGCCCTGAATTTTTAAGTGCTAGGGAAGCGCAGTAGGGAAGGCCCCCAGTTTTCTAGTAGAGATGATAGAAGGATGATTATTATCAACCTAGTGTTTCTTCGCTTCTTCACAAATGTAAATATGGATCTCCATTATTCATGATAGTCTATTAGGGCTCCTATGTCACTCCCCAAGCCTCCACTACAGCACCAGCCAGAAGCCCATACGGAATGAATAATTGCTAAACTGAAACATGATTTGCAAAGCTGTAGGCTTTTGTTGTGATGGCTTCTGGCAAATGTCAAAAACGTTAACAATTTAGATTGTTTTAAGGGTTTCCTTTTGCTCTGACCTTCCACCTTGTGCTTGGCCCACCAGATTTTCAGTCTAGGCCTCAAATCAAATAACATAAGTCAGGCAGTGAAGCTTATTTTGATACTAAAGGAGAAAGGAAGGTTGATTCAAACCCATAGTTAGCCCCAGTAGTCATTCAGTAACTACAAAATCCAGGAGAAAACGTAATCAGATACTCAGCTCACTGCTGATTCTGGCCAAACTCCCACTTCCTTCCCTGCCCGCCTCTGCTGCAAGGCTTACTATTCCTGCCTTTAGCCCAGAGCAGATTGGACGAAAGAAGAGACCAAAGTGTGTTTTATAGTCATAAAATGACATCTAAGAGGAGATGAGAACCCATAAAATAAAAATTTTGCAATTGAAAAAAATTCTTAGTGTCATCCGGTTCAACTCCATCATTTTATAGATGAGAAAGTAAAATCAAGAGAAGCAGAGCAACTTGTCTAAGATATAAAAGCTGGTTGGATGGAATGCCACCGAGCAGTAAAAAGGAAGGAACTACTGACACCTGCATTAAGGTGGCTGGATCTCCGGGGAATTATGCTGTGTGCAAGAAGTCAGTCCTAAAAGGTTACATGCTATATGATTTCATTTATGGAACTTCTTAAAATGACAGAATTATAGAGATGGGGAAGAGATGAGTGTTTGCCAGGGTTTGAGTGCAGTAAGTGGGCATTGTTGCTTCAGAAGTTCAAAGGTGAAATCCTTGCCATGATAGTATCTTGATGGTGTCATTAATGTCAGTGTCCTAGTTGCAATCTTGTACTATAGATTTACAATACGTTACTAGTGGTAGAAACTAGATCATTGGTGTATAAAGGGTTTATGAGATTTCTCTGTGTTATTTCTTAAAACTGCATGTGAAATATGCAGTTATTTCCAAAATTAAAAATTTAATTTAAAAAAGCACAGTTCAAAACAAAACTCATGGTTACACTTATAAGCAGTCCTGAAAATGCTTCCTAAATCTAAATTAGGTGATAGTTGCAAGATTGTATACATTAGTCAGTATTGTCAAATTGTATGCTTAGTATCTGGACATTTATTGTATATAAATTATCTTAATTAAAAAAGAAACAGGGAGTTCCCATTGTGACTCAGTAGGTTAAGAACCTGACATAGTGTCCTTGAGGATGTAGGGATCAATCCCTGGCCCTGCTCTGGGAGTTAAGGATCTGGCATTGCTGCAAGCTGTGGCATAAGTCACAGATGTGGCTCAGGTTCAGTGTTGCTGTGGCTGTGGTATAAGCCTACAGCTGTGGCTCTGATTCAGCTCCTAGCCTGGGAACTTCCACATGCCACAGGTGGAGCCCCAAAAAGAGAAAGAAAAGGAAATACAGGGAGTTCACTTTTGGCATAACAGTTAAGGATTCAGCATTGCCACTGCTGTAGCTCAGGTTGTTGCAAGAGTACAATCCTTGCCTGGGGAACTTCCTCATGCCATAGGCGCAGCAAAAAAAAAAAGGAAAAAACAACAAAAGGAGAAGAAAGAAAATAAATGATGCAACTAATACAACTATAAAATCAATATCTGTAGCACAATTGTTCCAGTATTTAGACTTGACAGATGTACAGACATTTCTCAGGAAATGGATTCAGAGCTGCTTTGAGGCTCTGAGTCTTCTTGGACAGTGACCCACAGGGATGCACCTGGGGCATATGGAAGTTCCCAGGCTAGGGGTCAAACTGGAACTCTAGCCGCCAGACACAGCCACAGCAATTCCAGATCCAAGCTGTGTCTGTGGGTGGGATTAAGACGGCAGAACAGAAGGACTGGGGCTTACCTCCTCTCATAAAAACAACAGAATTACAACCAAATGCTGAACAGCTTTCAATCAAATGGACTGGAAACTTTCAAAAAGATATCCTACTCCAGAAGACAAAGAGGAGGCCACATTAAGATGGTAGGAGGGGCGATTATGAGATATAAGCAACCCCATACCTGCCAGGTGGGAAGCCCAGAGATTGGAAAGTAACTGTATCACAGAGACTCACCTACAGGAGTGAGAGTTCTGAGCCCAACATCAGGTACCCATGCCTGGGGATCTGGGATTGGGGAAAAGAGCCCCAAGAGCATCTGGCATTGAAGGCCAGTGGGACTTGTGCACAGGAGCTCCACAGGACTGGGGGAAACAGAGACCCCATTATTGAATGGTGCACACAGGCTTTCATGCACACTGGGTCCCAGGGTAAAGCAGAGGCTCCATAGGAATCTGGGTCAGACCTGACTGCAGTTCTTAGAGGATCTCCTGGGAAAACGGAGTGATTGTGGCACATTGTGGGGGAAGGACATTGGAGGTCAAAAGTCTCAAGAATATTCATCAGCCTGTGGTCCCCTCGAGGTGGCCATTTTTGGAAAACGTGGCCTCACCCATCAGCACCAAGAAGCCCCAGGTCAAGCAATAATCCAGCCCCACCCATCAGTAAACAGGCTGCTTAAAGACTGCCACCCCACCCAGGCACACAACCACCTCTAATCTTACCCAGAGACAAAGCCCCACCTACCAATGGGCAGGCACCAGTCCCTCCCATCAGGAAGCTTACATCAAGCCCCCATAACAACTTCAGCCACAAGGGGGGCAGACATCAGAAGTAAGAGAGGCTACACCTCTATTGTCTGCAAAAAAAGGAGACCACACCAAAAATCTGTAAGACTGAAAAGGCAGAGAACTATAACTCAGATAAGGGAACAAGAAAAAAAAACAAAACAAAACAGAGAAACAGCTAAGTGATCTGGAGATTATCAGCCTCCAGGAAAGACTTTAGACTGTTGATGCTGAAGATGATGCCAGACATTGGAAATAAACTGGAGGCAAAGATTGATAATTTACAGGAAACACTGAGCAAAGAAATATAAGATTTAAAACTTAAGCAAAAATGCAAAATACAATAACTGAAGGAAAAAATTCATGAGAAGCAACCAACAGCAGAACATAGGAGGCAGAAGAACAAATAAGCAAGGTGGAGGACAGAGTAGTGGAAATCACTGATGTGGAACAGAAAAGAGAAAAAAATTGAAAAGAAATAAAGACAGTCTAAGAGAATTCTGGGACAACGTTAAACACACCAACATCCATATTATAGGGGTGCCAGAAGGAGAAGAGAGGGAGAAAGGGACAGAAAAAATATTTGAAGAGATACTAGCCAAAACCTTCCCTAACATGGGAAAGGAACCACTCACTCAAATCCCGGAAGTACAAGGAGTACCATATAAAATAAACCCAAGGAGGAACACCCCAGACACATATTGATCAAACTGACCAAAATTAAAGAGAAAATATTGAAAGCAGCTAGGGAAAAGAAAGAAGTAACATACAAGGGAACCCCAATAAGGTTATCAGCAGATTTTTCTGCAAAAACTCTACAGGCCACAAGGAGTGGCACAATACACTTAATGTGATGAAAGGAAAAAACCTCCAACAAAGATTACTTTACCCAGCAAGGCTCTTATTCAGATTTGAAGGAGAAATAAAAAGCTTTACAGATAAGCAAAAACTAAGAGAATTCAGCAAAACTAAACCAACTTTACAACAAATACTAAAGGAACTTCTCTAGGCAGAAAAGAAAAGGCCAAAGCTAGGAACAAAAATACCACAAATGACAAGGCTCACCAGTAAAGGCATATATGCAGTAAAGGTAGGAAATCATCTATGCAGAAATATTCTACCAAAATCAGAAATTGTGGAAAGAGGAGGGTACAAATGCAGGATACTGGAGATGCACTTGCAATTAAGAGACCAACAACTTAAAACAATCATATATATATGTGTGTGTGTATCCTCCTATATCAAAACTTCAGGGTAACTGCAAACCAAAAATCTACAATTGATATACACACAAATAAGGAAAATCAACTCAAATACAACATTAAAGATAGACCAAACCACAGAGGAGACAGCAAAAGAATAAGGGAAGAAAAAAGTGCAACAAAACCCCAAAACAGTTAATAAAATGGCAATAAGAACATACATATCAATAATTACCTTAAATGTTAATGGACTGAATACCCCAGCCAAAAGACATAGACTGGCTGAATGGATACAAAAACAAGATCCATATATATGCTGTCTTCAAGAGACCCACTTCACTTCTAGGGACACATACAAATTGAAAGTGAGAGGATGAAAGAAAATATTCATTGCAAACAGGAATCCAAAGAAAGCTCAGTTGGAGATCCCTTCATGGCTCAGTGGAAATGAATCTGACTAGGAACTGTGAGGTTGTAGGTTCAATCCCTGACCTTGCTCAGTGGGCATTGCCATGAGCTGTGGTATATATCGCAGATGTGGCTTGGATTTGGCATTGCTATGGCTGTGAGGTAGGCCAGCAGCTGTAGCTTCGATGTGACCCCTAGCCTGGGAACCTCCATATGTTATGAGTGCAGCCCTAAAAAGCAAAAGAAAGAAAGAAAGAAAGAAAAATAAAAGAAAACTGGAATAGCAATACTCATATCAGACAAAATAGACCTTAAAATAAATATCATAAGATACAAAAAAGGACATTGCATAATGATCAAAGGATCAATCAAAGATATAAGAATTGTAAATATATATGCACCCAACATAGGATCACCTGAATATATAAGGCAACTGCTAACAACCTTAAAAGGAGAAATTGACAATAACACAGTAATAGTGGGGGACTTTAACACCCCACTTACAGCAATCACAGATCATCCAGACAGAAAAATCGAAAAGGAAACACAGGCCCTGAATGAAGCATTAGACCAGATGGACCTAATAGATATTTACAGGATATCCAAAAGCCGCAGAATGCTTCTCAAGTGCACAGGGAACATTCTCTAGGATTGGTCACATTCTGGGCCACTAAGTTTCTTTTCTGACCACGACACTACAGGACTAGAAATCAACAAAAGAAAAACTGCAAAAAACTCAAACATGTGGAGGCTAAACAACACGCCACTTATCAACCAATGGATCACTGAAGAAATCAAAGAGGAAATTAAAAAATACCTAGAAGCAAATGACAACAAAGATACGACACTCCAAAACCTATGGGATGCAGCAAACACAGTTCTAAGAGGAAAGTTTATAGCAATACATGCCTACCTCAGGAAACAAGAAAAAGCTCAAATAAACAACCTAACTTTACACCTGAAGCAGCTGGAGAGAGAACAGACAAGACCTAAAGTTAGCAGAAGGAAAGACATCATAAAGATCAGAGCAGAAATCAATGAAATAGAAATGAAGAAAACCATAGAAAAGATCATTGAAACTAAAAGCTGGTTCTTTGAGAAGACCAACAAAATTAATAAACCCTTGGTCAGACTTATTAAGAAAAAAAGAGGACTCAAATCAAGGAAATGAAAAAGGAGAAGTTACAGTGGACATGACAAAAATACAAAGGGTCATAAGAGACTACTACATGCAACTCTATGCCAATAAAATGGAAAACCTAGAAGAAATAGACAAATTCTTAGAAAAGTACAATTTTCCAAGACTAAACCAAGATGAAATAGAAAAGATGAATGGACCAATCACAAGTACTGAAATTGAAACTGTGATTAAAAAAACTTGCAGCAAACAAAAGTCCAGGACCAGATGGTTTCACAGGCGAATTCTATCAAACATTTAGAGAAGAGCTAACACCTATCCTTCTGAAACTATTCCAAAACATTGCAGAGGAAAGGACACTCCCAAACTCATTCTATGAGGCCACCATCACTCTGATACCAAAACCAGACAAAGATACCACAAAAAAAGAAAATTACAGGCCAATTTCACTGATGAACATAGATGCAAAAATCCTTAACAAAATGCTAGCAAACCAAATCCAACAATACATTAAAAGGATTGTACCTCACGATCAAGTGGGATTTATCCCAGGGATGCAAGGATTCTTCAATATCCACAAATCAATCAGGGTGATACACCACATTAACAAACTGAAGAATAAAAACCATATGATCCTCTCCATAGATGCAGAAAAAGCCTTTGACAAAATCCAACACTCATCTCTGATAAAAACCCTTTTGAAAGTGGGGATAGAGGGAACCTACTTCAATGTAATAAAGGCTATATATGACAAACCCAGAGCTAACATCACTCTCAACAGTGAAAAGCTGAAAGAATAAGTGCTGGAGAGGGTGTGGAGAAAAAGGAACCCTATTACACTGTTGGTGGGAATGTAAATTGGTGCAACCACTGTGGAAAACAGTATGGAGATTCCTCAGAAAACTAAAAATAGAATTACCATTTGATCCAGCAATCCCACTCCTGGGCATCTATCCAGAGAAAACCATGACTCGAAAAGTTACATGTACTCCAATGTTCATTGCAGCTCTCTATACGATAGCCAAGTCATGGAAACAACCTAAATGCCCATCAATGGAGGAGCAGATTAAGAAGATGTGGTTTATGTCCACAATGGAATATTACTCAGACATTAAAAGGAAAGAAATAACAGCATTTGCAGCAACATGGACGGAGCTAGAAATTATCATACTAAGTGAAGTCAGTCAGGCAGTGAGACACCAACATCATATGCTATCACTTACATGTGGAATCTAAAAAAAAGGACACAATGAACTTCTTGGCAGAACAGATACTGACTCACAGACTTTGAAAAACTTATGTTTTCCAAATGAGACAGGTTAGGTGGTGGGGGGATGTGCTGGAGGTTTGGGATGGAAATGCTATAAAATTGGGTTATGATGATCATTGTACAACTATAAATGTAATAAAATTCATTGAGTAATTAAAAGGGAAGCTAAAAAAAAAAAAAAAAAAAAAACCACTGTCTGCAACCTATACCACAGTTCACAGCAACACCGAATCATTAACCCACTGAGTGAGGCCAGGGATCGGACCCGCATCCTCATGGATCCTAGTTGGGTTTGTTACCACTGAGCCATGATGGGAACTCCCCTCCTCTCATTCTTATGTAATTATTTTCACCTATTTTTCTTTTCCATAACTTGTCAACTGTATAATAAATTGGTATTGTTTTTGCTTTAAAAAAAAAAAAAGATGTACAAACCTTTCATGAAGAGAATTTTCCTCTGACTTTGCTTTAGGACCAATAATATCCTGTTTGTATACAAAGTGGGGTCTCCGGCATGGATAGTATGAGTCTTAGCAGAGTGTACCCACTGTGGGGCTAGCACAAGCTAGATCAAAAATGGTCTCAATTAATTGGGTGATGCAGTGTAAATATGAGACCAGATATGAGTGACTAGCTACAGAAACAGTCTTTTTGGTGGGTCTGAAGTTTGAGGCTCTTAGGAGGGCAGTTTGCAAATGAGGCTGACCTGGGAATTTACCTTCAGTTCAACCAGGCTTGCCTCAGCCTCAGGACATGACCAGTTATTTGCACCAGTACTTGGCAGACATGTAATCAGAGGCTCTGGAATAGCTGGGAGAATAAGAAAGGGGAAGTCTGGAAAGGCCTGATTTGACCTCAATCAGCTGATCTTGCTGGTGGTTTGTAGGCTATGGAAGTTGCCTCCTTTGCCTGGGCGGCTGCTGCATCCCTGCTCTGTGTGCATGATCTTGTGCCTCCATTTGGAGGCAGTGCCTCCTTTTCCATCCTGCCTCTGACATCACTACCCCTTCATGATACCCACGCTAGAAGCACTGCTGCTGTTCAAACAAAAAGGTGCTGGTAAAATACATACATACATACATACATACATACATACATACATACATAATTTAAAAAATAAAAAAAGAAGCTCCCATTGTGGGTCAACCAATTAAGAACCTGACATAATGTCCGTGAGGATGCCAGTTCCACCTCTGACCTCACTCAGTGTGTTAAGGATGCAGCATTGCCGCAAGCTGCAGCACAGATGGGGCTCAGATCTGGCATTGCTGTTGTTGCGGTGTAGGCCAGCAGCTGCAGATCTAATTCAACCTCTAGCCTGGGAACTTCCACATGCCTCAGGTGCAGCCATAACAAAAAAGTAAAAGATTAAAAAAAGTACTAGTAGGCTGATCAAGTCATTTTGGTTTGCCTGGCACTGATTCAGTTTTAGTACTGAGCATCGGAAGTCCCAGGAATTTCAGGGATGGCTGGTGATCCTAGGAGCTGGTCAAAGTCGAAGGTCAGCAGATGTCACTGAAAACTTTCCCACACCGTCATTTAAGCTGATGAACTCGCCCTAGTCCAGGCTTAGAAATTTGACTTTTATTCCCCACACTGAAAGTAGATCTGTCTTACGGGAAGACCCACATCATTCATGTTTATTGAAACTGACACTTGAAGTCAAATACCACTGGAAGGAAGACTGCAGCAGATGGGGCCATTCTCTCCTCATGGGGAAGCTTCCTGCAAAGACAGATGATTGGCAGAAATTTTTCAGGTGAGCAGGGAATCAGAAGAAGGGGCCAAAACTTTAAGATCCATGACAGATTATGCCAAAACAGGGAGAAAATGGCTGGAGGCCAGGGACAGACACACACACACATGAGGATACCCACATGTACCCTAACTGAAAGAAAAGTTTCATGAAATGATTCTCACCCTTGCACCATATGATTCCCTCAGATAAATTTTTCGCTTTGGTTCTTTTCTTTCATTTAAAAAAATATCGGTGGCAGAGCTTCCTTGCCTGCCCACTTGCATCTCTCACAATTGTCCTATCCTAATAAATATATTTCTTGCCTATAAAAAAAAAGTACTGGTGGTTTGAAATGTTTGCGAAGCACTGTGATCAAACCTGACAATCATATGTTCACAGCCTGTCTCCAAGCAGGTTAAATTACAATGGATTGGGTTTCTGTTACCTAAATTGCACTCACTCTCCCACTCAGCCTCTTTGTAAGTCCCTGTGACTGAAGCTGTGCGTCAGACTTTGCAATCAGATATTTCAGATGCAGGTTTACCCCAGCTTTACCCCTGCACATTGTCTGTGTGTGATTGTGTGTGTGTGTGTGTGTGTGTGCGCGCGCGTGTGTATGTCTGTGTATTACTAGATTAATGCTCATTGAAACACATTCTTTCAACCTTCTTGGAGAGCATGTCACTCATGGCGCCAAGGACCATCCTTCAATAGTTAAAACTAATTACTCATTTTCTAGAACTTGACAATTAGCCAAGTGCATTGCCATATATTATCATTTGATTATTCACGAAATAGACCAAACAAGAATTATTGTCTTCAAATTTTACAGATATAGAAACCAAGGCTTAAAGAGAGTAAATGATTTTCCCAAATAGCATAGCTAGTGAATGACAGAGACTCTATCACACTGATAGGATCAGCACTCAGATGGTGGATAAGACTTTCTATTATCTCACCGCCCAATAGTTATGTATCTCGGCAGCATCTTCCCTATGCCCCCCTCACCTTTCTCCAAAGAATATCCCCTCGTGCCTCAGGACCTTTTTCTGAGGAAGAGCAGAAGGAGAAGCCAACATGTAGGTATCCTTCATGGTCCAGCCTCTGTTTCCATGTCAGCCATTCCCTTTGTTGTTTAACCTATGATCTCCTCTGCTTTGCCCTGTCTCCCACTTCATCACCGAGTACACCACCTGAATCCTCCTCTCTTCTCCTTCATCAGTCTCTTCCTTTCCATTTTTTTTTTTTTTTTTGTCTTTTTAGGGGCACACCCACAACATATGGAGGTTCCCAGACCAGGGGTCGAATCAGAGCTGCAGCCTCTGGCCTACACCATAGCCACAACAACAGGGGATCCAAGCTGCAGCTGCGACCTAGACCACAGCTCACGGCGGTGCCGGATCCTCAACTCACTGGGCAAGGCCGGGGATCGGACCTGCGTCCTCATGGTTGCTAGTCAGATTCGTTTCCACTGTGCCACGATGGGAACTCCATTTCTGTTTTTTTAAATCTACCCTCATCAGTCCGCTTTATTTATGGAACCACTTTCTGGGACCAAAGATGACTCAAGCTCACTGCAGACCATCACTGACTTGTAATTTTTATGTCAGGGGCCACATGGAATGTTTAAGATACTCCTGAAATAAGAAATGCCACATGGACTTCTGGCCTCAATAAAGGCCAGCCACGATGGCAGGCAAACAATTTAGTAAATTATCTTGAGCCACTCTGTCCCTCAGCCATATTCTTGTCTGTGATAGCCGGTAATGCTCACTGCTTTCCAACTTCATTTTGCTCTAGACTTTCAGATTTCTCGTTTTCTCCATCAGAAGGGCCTCCTGTAGGGAGAGTTTGTTATTGCCCATCTCACCGCTACCTCCAGGAGGTAAAACAAACCTGATGTTCAACTCGAGGACCCTCTTGGTAACTAAGTACTTCCTAGAATTCGTTTTGCAGCTTCTTTTGTGCTTTTGTGCTTAACCACCCTGGCTTTGTAGTACCAAAGGGTGCTTTCAGTTATCTTGAGGAGAAACAAGAAATCTACGAAGTAACATTAGCTTTAATATACAAAATTGTTAGGCATTTTCAGGGGAGAAGAATGGTGCCACCAAATAAAATTGTATTAATACTTTGCAACTTTAAATTGGTTAGAAACCATTGTTTTAGAGAACTACTACTAGAGCATTTGCACACTAGGGACTGTTGTATGGTGGGTTTCAATACATATTTGTAATAATTTGTAATAATAAAATAAAGTTAAAATATATATGTGTGGAAATATATGCAGCTGAGTATATATATATACATATATATATATATATATATATATATACGCATGGGGTTTTTTTGAGGGACAGGAAACTTTATCAGTGTGCACATTTACATTGTTAGAGATTGATTGGTTTATAACATTTTCTTTTCTTTTCTCTTTTTACAGCTCCACCTGTGGCATATGGAAGTTCCTAGGCTAGGGATCGAATCTGAGCTATAGCTGCCAGCCTACACCGTAGCTCACAGCAATGCTGGATCCGTGACCCACTGATCGAGGCCAGGGATCAAACCCGCATCATCACAGAGACAATGTTGGGTCCTTAACCTGCTGAGCCACAATGTGAACTCCAGTTAATAACATTTTTAATGCCCAAAGCAGAGGGAAAAAAATGTTCCCCATGCTTTGGTTTCAAAATAGCAATACTTTCTGAAATGCAAGTCATGCATTCTCAGGACAGCTCCTTTCCCAGTGTGATGTCTGCTTGGTAAAAGGAGTACCAAGCCAGGGGCTAGAGGAAACTGGGTCTTCATGAAATGGCACATGGTCTCAAAGTGTTCTGTGATCGAGTCTTCCCACCTAAAGAAGGCTACAGTTAAAAAGTCCAAGCCTGCCTCTAGTCTGAGTACACCCAAACCAGAGAATTTCCTCTGGAAGCTCAGAAATTTAAAAACAAACAAATAAAACAAAAACAATAGCAGCAACAGAACCCTTCATCTTCTCTGTGTCTTGTTGCAATTTACCTTATTTTTATGTGTCCAATAGCTCACAGTGGCTAAATGGTGGGCTTTGGGTAGAGATACACAGAACAACTCTGCTCTCTGCCTCTTGCTTTCACTGGCATGCTCTCTTTCTCTCTCTCTCAATCTCTCTCTTCAAATCATAGTTTCTCCATCTTTAAAATAGGGGTGATAAACCCCAATTTGAGAACTGTTGTAAAATGGAAATGAAAGAATTCTCTTGTGGCACAACGGATTAAGGAATCAACGTTGTCACCGCTCTGGGTCACGTCACTACTGTAGTGCAGTTACGATCCCTGGCCCAGGAACTTCCACATACCACAGACATGGCCAAAATAAAATAAAATTGAGAAAATAGAAACGAGTTAATGGATTTGTGGCTCCTGGCATATATAAGATGTTTAATAAATGGAATTCATGATTCTTTTCGTCTGTGGAAGAAAGGAATTTATAAAAAGAATTTTCATTCACCCCTTAAAATACTAGAAGATAATATAGTAATCATCCTACATCCTGCGGTCTTTCTTTAGACTTTTTGTTTTCTTCTTTTCAGACCAAACATGTTTGGCTTCTTTAATTTTTCTCATACAGTTTACATCCTTGTGAATATTTGGGGGTATACTAACTAGCTCCTGATCCTGGTATAGCAGAAGTGAGTAGTTTATAGAAGATTCACCCTGGACTGTACACTAAATATAGCGTTAACTTTAGGCAAGTCTCTTTAACTCTTTAACCCTCTTATCTATTAAATAAAAAGTGGATAGTTGTAGAGAGGAATAAAATGGGCAAGTATGTAAAAGTGATTTGTTTATTGATAAATGGCTCCACAGTTATCCATAGGGATATATATTATATAACCATTGATTTAATAGAATTTTTAACTCTAGAAATATATTCATAACAGTAATAATACTTTCTCAAAACACAGTTTACAAACCTTACTTTTCCACTTTTGTAAAAATATGTAATAATCTCATAAACCTCCTTTGGACATTTTAAAAATCACTTAAGCTTCTTTGCTGGTAAGAGGTAAAGAAATAGTTTTATTTATTTGTTTGTTTGTTTATTTATTTATTTATTTATTTATTTGATTTTTAGGGCCACACCTGTGGCATATGGAAGTTCCCAGGCTAGAGGTTGAATTGGAGCTACAGCTGCCAGATCTGAGCTGCATCTGCAACATATACCACAGCTCACAGCAACACCAGATCCTTAACCCACTGAGCAAGGCCAGGGATCGAACACGTATCCTCACGATACTAGTTGGATTCATTTCTGCTGTGCCACAATGAGAACTCCAAGAAATAGTTTTAAGGAAAAATGTGCACATATACTTTATTTAAGATCATTATACTGTTAAATAATGTTATAGAAAGCTTAATTGAGATCTAGTAATAACCACCATTCATAATAACAAATTTTGTTTTTCCTCATTTAAGGGTGATACAGGCATTTGATTTATTTTAAATTAATTTATAAAAAATACATAATTTATTAACAAATTAAATTCAAAAGTTACATAAATAGTTGATTTGGCGAACCATAGATTGATATTGAACAATGTGTTATGGTATTTAAAATTGGTAAGAACCATTTGGATGTTCTGATATTTAGAATTCTTGCATTTTGTGTTTAAACACCCACTTGGCTTATTTGTAGAATTTGAAGGTTTGTTGCTAAGTGACAACAAGTAGAAGCAGCCACTGTTCTTTGCAATTGAAAGTGTGCAAACAACACCTGGCAGGTGTGGATGGTCTTCATTTTCAGTGACTGAAAAGAGACAGTTATGTAATTTTCATCACTTAATTTTTCACACTATCTTTAGGAATCCTAGAGTAATCTGGATTTGCAAATTGAGAATTTGGACCAAATGGATGCAACTCTTGGCTGTGATGGAGGTCATCTTTAGGCTCACTCAGAACTGTAATCCTTTCTCTGCTCTTCACTAACCAGTGTTTCAACATCCATGTGCTTTATAAATCCTGCCTTACCCATCAGTCCATTATTAAGTAATATTTGACTCAGAATGGAAACAGTTTGAAACTTATCATTTTTGTAGATAAGTGATGATTAGAGTCACTACTGAGTGTGCTCCTATGATTTCCATCAGTTGTCTTCATACATATATCATTGTGAACTCAGATAATCTCGAATACTTCTCTTTCAAAGGAAGAGTACTTATGTGATGATTTCATCTTTCAGTTATTTCAAGAAAGAGATGGAAACCAATACTCTATCAGTATTGGGCTCAGTTATGTTGCAGTAATAAACAGCCCCAAATTCTCAGTGGCTTAATGCATGTAAAAATTATTTCTCACTTATGGAGTGTCTCTTCATAGTAATCCTTACAGCCAAGGGACAGGACTATGTCCGATCACTGGCTTTTAAAGCTTGCAACTGGAAATGACACAGATTATTTCTGTTCTCGTTTTATTGGTTGAAACAAATTACCTGACGACTCAAGGAGGCAGGAAAGTGCAACCGTATCATATTCCTAAACAATACTGGCAACCACTACATATAAAACAGATGGGAAATTTCATAGGCTGAGAAAATGCTGCTCTAAAGGACCCCTCTTTTCAACATGAGAGCTTTGGACATTCTTATACTGGCGTTTTATAGTTACCAGCTTCTTCCTGGTGCTTGTTCACTAAGTCCAAGCTTTTCCTTCAACTTTTATAACAGCTAAACATGAGCAATGTGTATCATAACATTTCTAAGCTTTTCAAGGTACCTTTTCCAAGTTACTTTTTAATGGATGTATGCCCTCTAATGAGGATTCCAGCTATAAACTTTAGTCATTAAGATTGAAAACAGAGCTCGAAACAGAGCAACACAAATATGACCCACTTTTCTGGTAATCACTGGTTGTCTAATACTATCCCGTCCAAGAGACAATGTTAACAAGGATTTGGCATTTGAAGCTTATTTTGTGAGCGCTTTTCTTTATTTTCGTGGCATAATAAAACTACATCCCACCACATAATTCCATTTATATTAAGTTCAAGATCGAGTAGGACTTATCTATGGTGTTAGAAGGTCAGGATAGTTGTATTTGGGGGGAGAAGTGACTGTGATAATGCATGGGGGTGCAGGGTTCGGGGGGGTGATAATGTTCTCTTTTTGTTTCAAAGGTTTTTTTTTTTTTAATATAGATGCTGGTTATACAGTGCACTTATCTTATGAAAATAAGTTATATTCTTATTCATGCATTTCTCTGCATGACATATTTCAATACAAATTTCATTTAAAAAAAAAAAAAACTAACTGAACTTCTGTGGCAGTCCGATAACTTTTAGGACTGGATTTCGTTCCCTAAAGAAGATAGAGGAGAAGGATCTGTGCCTCTTCCTCAGTTTCAGCTGGTCAGTCCCCCCCATCTACTCCATAAAGGACATTTTTAATACTTTCTTTAATCTGTTTTGTGTGCACCTGATGGTGAGTGTGGAGAAAAACCTTGAAGAAAGTTCAGACTCACCCTCTGCAAATTTGCGAACTATGCTAGCTGAACTAGTTGAACTGTATTGAATTAGTTGAGCTGGTTGAACAATGCTAGTGCGGTTAGGTCTACTCCAGACCAATCAGGGCCTGCTTCTCATTTGTCCCTGTGTCTGCTTCTTTGTGGATATTGGGTCAATGTTACTCAGAAAACTCAGCTTCCTAGTGGTCACAATTTTCCCATCCTTTTGTCATTGTGAAAAAGCATGATGGCAACTCTTTGCAGCTCTCTATATCCCTGAGGTTCTTTGCTTTTTTTAAATCTTGACACTGTTGAAGAGACAGACCAATGATCTCGGAGGATTCCTCCACCATGTTTCCTCGGGACTAAATTCCAAATTATTCTTTTTTTTTGTTTTCTTTTCTTTTTAGGGCCTTACCCGTGGGATATGGAGGTTCCCAGGCTAGGGGTCGAATTGGAACTGTAGCCGCCAGCCTACACCATAGCAATGCCAGATTCGAGCCACATCTGCAACCTACACCCACTGAGTGTAGGCCAGGGATCGAATCCACAACCTCATGGTTCCTAATCAGATTCGTTTCTGCTGAGCCACAACAGGAACTCCTGGATTATTCTTTATTAGTAGGAACACCGCCGGAGTGATGTCATGTCCTTCTCAGTGCATGGTATCAGAAACACACAAGGCTGGTCTGCCCCAGTGTAGCTGGTGTTAACTTTGTTCACTTGATTAAGGTGGTATCTTCTAGGCTCGTCACTGTGATGTCATACTTCTCCCCATTGTAATCAATGAGTGAATATGGGGTAGATATTCTTCCTCATCATATGTTTACCCATTAGTTTAAGCATCCATTGATGGATTTCTGATTCCATCATTCACTTTTTATTGGTTGGCATTTTTCTGTAAGGAAGAGTTTTTTCCTTCTCCATCATTAATTTATTTATCCATTTTTTTTCATTAGTATGGACTCATGGACTTGTAGTTTATTAAGTACGTTATCCAGTAATCTCTTTATTTTCATGCTCAAATTATTCTAGATTTTACCAGTAGGAGCTGCCTCAAACAGCTACATATATCCTTTTGGAATATCCTGTAATATTTTTTCTTTTTTGGCTGTTCTCCAGCATACAGAATTCCCAAGCCAGGGAGCAGATCTGAGCTGCAATTGTGACCTACAAAGCACCCAGTAACACCAGGTCCTTAACCCACTGCGCTGGGCCAAGAATCAAACCTGAATCCCAATACTACAGAGACATCACCGATCCCATTTTGCAACAGTGGGAACTGCTCTGATAAATTTTTTTTGAGCACTTGTTACTTTCTGGGGAATGAGATATTGCAAGCTAACCTTGTATTTTCCTGTCCTGACTTTGAATTGGCCTTTTCTCTAAGGAGCCTGGTTCATGTTATTTAGAAAACAGTATTTAAAAACCAAGATCCAGGTACTATACATCCTTATTTCTCCTGATTATATAGATATAAATTCACAGTGATACCTCCGATTCCAACACAATACAATAAATGCATTCTAAGTTTCTCCCTATATATTAATACCTCCTTTATCCAAGAGTGGGAAACCTGGCTCTAATTATCTTCAATATATTTCCTTATAGGATCAGTTTCCTAGTATGTAACCCTTCTTCCCATCAAAACCTCTGCTCCCATTAGGATACCCTTTTTTTTATTCTTTTGTCTTTTTAAGGCAGCACCCACGGCATATGGAAGTTCCCAGACTAAGGGTCGAATTGGAGTTGCACCTGCCAGCCACAGCCACAGCAATGTGGGATACAAGCCACATCTGTGACCTGCACCACAGCTCACAGCAAGGCTGGGTCCTTAACCCACTGAGCGAGGCCAGGGATCGAACTCCAGTCCTCATGGATACTAGTTGGGTTCGTTACCATTAAGCCACCACGGGAGCTCCCAGGATAACTCTCTTAACTCCCTTGGAGTCTGGCATGGGCATTCTGGGCTGCCACTCCTCCTCCGTATCGTTATCCTTCTTACCTCTATAGGGTTCCAGTGCCACCCTGGCAGGCAATTACCTTGCATGGCTTTTGGAGTAAATTTTTAAGGAAGGAAAATAGCCTTCCTTTTTAATGGGTGTTTAAGTAGAATTCTGCTTTGATTTACTTTTTTTTTTCTTTGATCACTTTAGAGATTTCCATTCTATGTCTTCTGGTTTCCATTGTTTCTGATAAAAGAGCAGTCATTAATTGAGTCATGGTAATGTGTTAAATGTACCATTTCTCATTGGCTGCCTTCAAGATTTTCTTTTTATCTTTGGTTTTCAGCAGTTTGATGTGCCAGAGTGTGGTTTTCTTTGTATTTAATCTGCCTAGGGTTCACCGAGCTTCTCAGATACATGAGTTTAAATATTTCACCAAATTTAGAAAAACATATTGTAGAGATTTTAGATCACATCACCTTCCATTGAAAAGGAGTGTTTTTTGTGGAGTTCCTCTTGTGGCTCAGTGGGTTAAGAACCCGCCTAATATCCATGAGGATGTGAATTCAGTCGCTGGCTTCACTCAGTGGGTTAAAGATCTGGCATTGCCATGAGCTGTGGTGTAGTTCGAAGATGCCATCAGATCTGGTGTTGCTGTGGCTGTGGTGTAGGCCAGCAGCTGCAGCTCCAATGCAACCCCTAACCTAGGAATCTCCATATGCCACACATGCGGCTCTAAAAAAGAAAGAAAAGGAGTGATTTTTGTTCTCGTAGTGATGAATTCGGCTGGACTCACATTCAAAACTTTTTTTGGCAGTAGACAGCAGCTGAACCTGCTCTGTTCTTTTAGCTTTCCAGATCTTGGCTTTCCCTGAGTATCTTGGACTCTTATGTACATGTGCACAGTTCACAGTATTTGGGTGGAGTTGATATGTGATTTCCGGCCTCCCTTTCAATGGCTCCCTCCTTTAGGGTAAGCCCCCTTATTTTTCTACTGCTTCAGTAGCTCTGAACTCCATCTTTGAATTCCTCAAGCAGTAAGACTGGTTTTCTGCTGGAGTTTTAACAGCCACTGGCTGGGCTGGCTGGAGTGCCCTCAGGCAAAAAGTCATCTAAATGCAAATTTAACCCAGTGCAGTTTTCTTTCAAGGGTCAACTTCTGTCTAGTTGCTTCCAGCTTTCCTCATTCACCACACTTTCAAAAGAGTTTTTCTTAAAATATGTATTTCCAGGTTTTCATTGTTGTCTGTGGGATTAATAGCTGGACAAGTGACTCTGCCATTGCCCGAACAGAGCTCTTCTCTCTTTTCTTATTTTTTTTTTTTGAATCCTTTCATTATGTGACATTTTGCCTGATCTGTTTTATTCATGTGTTTATCTGGCTTGTAGTTGATAGCCTCATTTATTTTTAATACTAACATATTTATTATATGCAATAGCCACCTTTTTTTTCATTATAGCTACTTTTTTGCTACTCTTTTTTTCTTTCTGGCTCTTTGATGGTTTGCCCTACTCTGAACTAAAGTAAATGAGTGTACATGTCCTTCTCTGAATAAAGCAAAAGAATTAGCATGCTCAGATCTATCTTCCCTCTGTGTCATCCCCTAGATGTGGAGATGTACTATGCGAGCTGTTTCTGAAATTTGTAATTAATGCTAATTTTGACTTAATGGGAAGTCTTACTAATTTCTCTGCTTGGCATTGCTTCTTAAATCTCATTATCTCCTTCTGTTGTTGAATCCAAGTTCATGTGTCCTATGCACAGTGAGGCCAAATAAGTGTGTGTGTGGGGGGGGGGTGTCTTTACGCGGCAGGGGAGGGGGAGTATTCCAGTTATTTTACTTAGCAAGTGGTTGGGCCATTCTTTATTCTTTCCTTAGACTACTTTTCATTTACCATTAGGAAATCCTCACATATTGAATTGTGTTTCCATTATCTCTACTGCCTCTTTCCAGAAATATTTAAGTATATTGGAAATTCTGTTCTTTTGTTGGAGATTTTATTCTCTCATTATTGTTTTTACTGTCTGAGATTTACAACTTAGTTGTCTTTGATACCTGTTTCTCCTCCTAGGTACAAATCCTTTTTACTCTCTAAGGATACAAATGACACTTACTTTGAAACCCTGTCCCATTTGCTCTTCTTATTCAATCTCCTTGCATGGAAATTCTTTCATTTGCTAGGCTTGTTGTCTCTCCTTCATAGTTGGCTTTCATTAAATGTATAGAAATTTGGGCTTTGTAATCGAGATCTCTGGATAGACGAGATGCTCCAGTGATTTATATTTTCAGTGCATTTGAAGAGGGACAAGTGACCTGTCAGGCACTGAACCTCAGCAGCTTGTCCTCCATGGTTGCTTTCCCTGTCCCTCTCAAGGCACCCAGGAGAGAAGCACTCTTTAGTGTTGTTCTCTCCTTCTGATGTGGGCCTCACTGCTGTGCATTTGGATCTCCTGTTTCCTTTTCCAATACAACCCTCTTGGTTTTCTACCTCTCAGAATTTTCTCAGAGTTTCTGGTTTGCCAGCATTCTTCTTTTTGTTTTTCTGACTGATCATGCATTCATTAATTTATCATATCTTTTCTATCATTTCTGGATGCTTTATTAAGGAAGAAGAGGCTATATGTTCAGTATAGAATTCTGAGGGTTTTTGTGGATGCACCCACAGCATTTAGAAGTTCCCAGGCTAGGGACTGAACATGCGCCACAGCAGTAACCAGAGCCACAGCGTGACAACGCCAGATCCTTAACCCCCTCTGCCACCAGGGAACTCCCGAGAAATCTGAAACAGATTTCATCATTTCTTTTCTCCCTCTAGGATTAATATATTTTATATTATATAGTATTTATTTTCTTTTTTTATTGCTTAATGAATTTTATTACAATTATAGGTGTACAAAAATCATCACAACTCAATTTGATAGACTTTGCATCCCAAATCCTCAGTGCATCCCCCCGCCCCCCATATAGATTTAATAGTGTGTAATATTAGCTGATATGAAAGTAAGACTCAAGAGAAAGTGTTTTACAGAGGGAGTCTACGTATCTGTCTCTTCCAAAGAGGCATATTCATCATTTTTCCAAATGCCAGTATATCTCAAAAAGCCATTCCCCTTTTAGGTCACAAGCTAATTCTTCTACTAACAAATTAATGTAATGAGTTGATGCTACCAGTATAGTAAGAACTACTTAATTGTCATAATTAATTGAAGCTAAACATAATCATTGCATAATCAGGCAAGGTACATTTTGAGATGTTGTTTCATTGATTTTTCATGGTGGTTTCTCGTCCCCTGAACTTAATGATAAAATTGAGCAATTCACAAGGTGCCTCTCAGCAATTAGTTCCAATGAGTCAGATTTAAATTCTGTCATGAGTCATGCACCATGCTTCTTTAGTTATATTTCTCCAGTATGGTCTAGAACTTAAGGATATGTACCTGTTAATTAAGAAAATCACATTTAATAGGCAAAATACACTTCTCAATAATTTTCATCTTGTCATTTATTAGAAAATATTTGGCGAATACTAATCAGTATGAGTCTCATATAAAATATTAATAAAATAAGCTCCTGGATACCAGTCACCAAGCTGAAGAATTTAACATACCCAAAGTCTGATGCCCTCTGTCCTTTCTTGACTGCTCTCTTATTCCACGAGGGTAGCTGTCATCCAAATTTAGCATTTCTATTATTATGTTGTTTCTCTTTAAGATTTCTGTAGCACATGTGGACATACATATGCATTCTTAAAATGCGAAATGGAAATAGTTTAAACTTTTCCTTATTTTTTTTTGTCTTTTTGCCTTATCTAGAGCCGTACCCGCAGCATATGGAGGTTCCCAGGCTAGGGGGTCTAACAGGAGCTGTAGCTGCCGGCCTTCGCCACAGCCACAGCAATGTGGGATCCGAGCCGTGTCTGCAACCTACACCACAGCTCACGGCAACGCCAGACCCTTAACCCACTGAGCAAGGCCAGGGAATCGAACCCGCAACCTCATGGTTCTTAGTCGGATTCGTTAACCACTGAGCCACGACGGGAACTCCAGTTTAAACTTTTTAAAGTTCTTATAAATGGTATTCCTCTGCCATCTGCTTATTTTCTGTAGTTTTATGTTTCCATAATTAACCCGTGTTGATGAATTTACTACTAGGTTGTTAATTTTTTTCTGCTGTGGAGTATTACATTCTATTACTATTCCAGAATGTTCTTAACCATTCTCCTAAAATGGGCACTTATATTATTTTTATTGTTTTTTGTTGTTGCTTTTCTTGGCTTTTGTTTTGTTTGTGTCTTTTTCTGTTATAAAAAATGTGGCTAAAAACAGTTTTGTTTATGCTTCCTGTGATTATTTTCCTGAGAGTCTCTAGGGTTATGGGAAGCAGAAGATTTGGGTTGTAGGTTACACTATCTTTATTTTTTTCCTGTTTTAAAGTTTTATTGAAGTATGGTTGATTTACATTGCTTTGATAATTTCTGCTGTACAACAAAGTGATTCATTTATCTATATACACACATCCATTCTCTTTCAGATCGTTGTCCCACATAGATTATCACAGAATATTGGGTAGAGTTCTCTGTGCATGTCTCTGTTGGCCAGTAATTCCATACACACTGTCTTTAAAATTATTGAGGAGTACAATTTTTCTCAAGTACTTATTTATAGTTTCACTGGGAATCTATAAGTTTTTCTCTCACTCATAGACATATACTTGGCATTGTCAGACTAAAGTTTTTTGCCTATGCTTATCTTAGCTTGGGCTGCCATACAAAATACTGTACCCTGGGTGGCTTATATAACAAAAACGTATTTTTTTTCACAATTCTGGAGGTTTAAAGTCCAAGGTCAGTTTATCAGCATAGTTGGATTCTAATGAGGGCTCTCTTCCTGCCTTTCAGATGACCACTTTCTCACTCTGTTCTCACTTGGCAGAGAGAAGAGAGACAGAAGAAGGGAGGGAGGGAGAGAAGAAGGGAAGAGAGAGAAAGAGAGAGAGAGCCCTCCATGTCTTTTCTCATAAGAACACTAATCCTATGGGATTAGGGTCCCACCCTTATGCCATTTAACCTTCATTAGTCCTTCCTCCAAATACAGTCACACTGGGTGACTTTAAGGTATACATTTTCATGGGACACAGTCTAGTCCATAGCACTGTGGACTACAAAGACAGCTCATTGTAGTTTTCCTTAAAGTGTTCCCAGCATGTAATGAAATCAAGCATGTTTTTATAAGTTTATTGGTTATTGAGGTTTTTTTCTTTCTGCAAATGGTCTTTGATCATTTTTCCTTGGTTTGTTTATCTTTATATGGACTTTTGTATCTTTATATGGATCTTTATATGAATTTTTATATGCTATTAATGTATTTTTATAAATTCTTAATGTATTTAGGATAATAAGTCTTTGTTGATGCTATAAGTCATAAATATGTTCTCCTAGGTTGTAGCTTTTTCAGTTTCTTTATAGCATACTTTGATTACCGAAACTTCTTTATTTTTTTAATGCAGTCACATTTATCAATTGTCTGTTTCATTAATAGTTTATACTTTTGTATGTAGTTTATAAAATTCTTCTCCACCCAAAACTCATAAAGATTATCTCCTGTTTTTCTTGTAGAAATTTTAAGCTTTTGCTTTCCTCACTTAAATTTTTATACAACAGAAAACTAATTGTGTGGATGATCTCTAATCAGGATACTTGTTTTCTTTACAGATTAATTAGTTAGACCACTGTTTCTTGAGAATCCCATTCATTCTCCACTGATTTTATTTTATTTTATTTTATTTGAGCTTGTATTCTTTTTTTTCCATTCTTTTTCTTTTTTTTTTTTTTTTTTTACATTATACCCAGCTGTACAGCGTGGTGACGGGGTTACACATACATATATGGATTCATCACAAATGGTTAGACATAGTTCCCAGTGCTATACAGTAGGATCTCCTTGCTTTTCCAGCCCAGAGGCAACAGTCTACAACTATTAACCCCAGACCCCCCTACCATCCCATTCCCTCCCCCACCCATTTGGTAACCGCAAGTCTGTTCTCCAAGTCCTTGATTTTCTTTTCTGCATAAAGGTTCATTTGTGCAGTATATTAGATTCCAGTTATTAGTGATATCATATGGTATCTGTATTTCTCCTTCTGACTTACTTCACTCAGTATGAGGGTCTCTAATTGCATCCATGTTGCTGCAAATGACATTATTTTATTCTTTTTTATGACTGAGTAGTATTCCATTGTGTATATATATCACATCTTCCTAATCCAATCATCTGTTGATGGACATTTGGGTTGTTTCCATGTCTTGGCTATTGTGAATAGTGCTGCAATGAACATGTGTGTGCAGGTGTCTTTTTCAAGGAAAGTTTTGTCCAGGTATATGCCCAAGAGTGGGATTGCTGGGTCATATGGTAGTTCTATGTATAATTTTCTAAGGTACCTCCATACTGTTTTCCATAGTGGTTGTACCAGCTTACATTCTCACCAACAGTGCAGGAGGGTTCCCTTTTCTCCACACCCCCTCCAGCAATTGTTGTTTGTGGACTTGTTAATGATGGCCATTCTGACTGGTGTGAGGTGATGCAACTGACAAGGGCTTAATCTCAAAAATATATAAACAACTTATGCAGCTCAACAGCAAAAAAACCAACAACCCCATTGAAAAATGGGCAAAGGACCTAAATAGACAATTCTCCAAAAAAGAGATGCAGATGGCCAAAAAGCACATGAAAAAATGCTCAACATCACTGATGATTAGAGACATGCAAATCAAAACTACCATGAGATAACATCTCCACTGATTTTAAATGCTGTCTTTGTGTCTGTTTCTGGGCTGTCCTGTTTCTTTGGTCTGTTTTTTCTATCCCTGTATGAATTCTTCACTGTCCTAATGATCATACCTTTCACTTTATTATGTAGTAATATCTCCCATAGTAAATAAGCTCACCTCATTTTTCTTCATGAATGTATAGATAAGTTTGACTCCTTTATATTCCATATAGATTTATGAATTTTAAAAAATCTATTGTGATTTTCATTGGACTACAAATCAATTTGAAGAGAAGTGCTGTGTTTACATTCTTTTGACTTTCTAACCATAAACATTCGCTTGGTGTCCTTTAGTGACTTTTATTATATTTTTCAGTTTTTAAAGTTTTATTGAAGTATAGTTGATTTACAATGTTGTGATAATTTCTGCTGAACAACAAAGTGATTCAGTCATACATGTACATGCATCCATTTTCTTTAGTGACTTTTAATAAGTTTTTGAAAATTTTCATATATGGGTTTTGCCCAAATTTTATTACATGCTTCTGATTCAAGGTCTGTAATCTACAACAGAGAGGCTAGAAGCTGAACTGCTCTGTAATACTATGGTTAAAAAAAAAAACTGGACCTAGGAGAACGGTACTTGGGGAACCAGTGTACAAGATCTCCCCCAATAATCGCTCAGTTGCCCCATCTACTAACAAAGTAGTGAAGGGGCTCAAGACAAAACTCCAGTCCTGGTTTGGTAATTAAATCAACATAATATATCTTTAGTTTGGTTACTTCAGGTATTTGAACCTTAGCTTACTAATCCAGAAACGGAGACAGTAAAACAATCTCCAAAGTGTTTAACATATGAATCTTTTTAAAAAATTTTATTGGTGTATAGTTAATTTACAGTATTGTAATTAGTTTCAGGTGTATAGCAAAATGATTCGGTTATACATACATATATATCCATTTTTCACATTCTTTTTCCATATAGGTTATTACAGAGCATTGAGTAGAGTTCCCTGTGCTATACAGTAGGTCCCTGTTACTTGTCTATTTTATATATAGTGCCGTGTATATAACATATGAATATTACTAGGAGAAGATTCATAGTAAAGGGAAGAACTAATAGGGTCATGAAACTTTCAAGCATTATCTTCTGATTTAGCTTTCTTGCGATAACAAACAGCCCTCATTTACAGTGGTTTACAGGAATAAAGATGTGTTTTCTTGCTCACAGTTCATTAGCTATGGATTGGCTATAGCTGCTGTAACTCTGATCATCTCTGCATCTTTTGCACCTTTACCACCCGGGAACTTCCTCTGTGAAATGTTGTCCCAAAGCACTATTTCCTAGCCTAACAGTTTTCCACATGACTTGTCAATACAAATTAAAATTGTTTTAATTACAGTGTATTTGTTTTGCTTATAAAGGCAATAAGTGCTTATTAAAGAATATCTAGAATCCCTAAAAAAGTAAGAAATAGTCCAAGTGGCCCATAAATCCAGTAGCTGGATATAATTAATATTAATTTTTTGATATTTTTCCTTTTAGTTTTCACCTTTGTGTCAGTGCACATATATAAGTTTTAATAAAATCAGGGTTATATTGTGCAATTCATGCTGTAATCTTATAACAAAATCTAGCATATATTGTAATCATATATTTCTTTGTCTTTATGGACTTTAAAGACAAGAATTTAAGTGGCTGCATAATATCCCAGAATATGCACAGTTAACCTAAGTTAACACTTTCTCCATTTTAGAGTGTTTCCTTTGTTCTGCTACTATAGGTAAGACTGCAGTTCTTGTTATTGTAAATAAATCGTAATATTGATCATTTATTACATCCTTATGAAAGATTTCTGGAAGAGCAATATGAATTCTGGTTTATGTCAAATGCATCATGTAAACCTGACATCTTGATGTAATGGACAATACATATGCTTGCAGTGTAAGTCACGTGACCATGAGTTATCTGGGTTTTGCTTCTGGGCTCTCTTTTCTGCTTTTCTGCTAGCAGTATGTCCTCCTCTTATCTTGGCCTTTGCGTTAATATTTATATTATCTGAGCAGACAGTCACATATCCTCAGTGGGTGCACATGACTTCTTCATCCTCCATGTACACTTACACAGCAAATTTTAATTATTCTTATACATCTAAACTTTTGAAATATTTCTTCTTAGCCAATGTGAACCATATCGGCTTATGTATTTAGTACTAGGTTTTACTGTAAGTATCTGTTCTTCTTACTAAGTTAGTCAGGAGTATGTTTAGTTCGTATGCTATTTGCCTTTTAGAAAGCTTAGCAGCAAGGATATGGTGGCTTGTATGGATAGAATATATAGCACTAGATCTTTAGGAAACAATTGAACAGTGGCCATAAATTGGTATAATGCGGATAGGACAGCTTTCTCTCAAGGTCAGATTCACATAATAACATAATTACTACTAGAAAGGGAAGAATCCTGATTGGCTTTAGCTGGCCAGGTAGAATACATTTATTACAAACATTTATTTTTGTTAAGCCCTTATATAGTGCTTCCTATACTCCAGTGTTCTAAGAACTGTATAAATATGTCATTTGATCCTTACAACTCTATGAGATAGGTACTATTTTTATGATCTCTCTTTTGTAGTTTAGGAAACTGAGGCACAAAGAGTGTAAGTAATTTTCATAGGGACAGTCAGAAATTCAACCAGAAGAATAAGCTCCAAAGTCTGAACTTTATATGAGGCAGCATGTTAGGACTAGGGAAGATCAAATTATTTTAACAAAATCCCTAACCTTGACCTCATATAGTCGTATATAGACTAGCCTGGTTTGATTTATAAGTTGAACAAAAGGGTGTAAAATATTGTGACCAGGTCTAAAATAAAGGGACATATATAATGGTCTTTAGGACTGAAAAATGAAGAAACTCTTAATACTACGAGGAACTAATAAAACTATAAAATCTGCCTGGAGCATGTGAGGAGACTACAGAAAGGAGATAACATGTGAACTGGATGTGAGAATGAGTAAGACACGAAGGAGTTATGTGTCAGAGTGAGTTCTAGCACTCAAATTATTTCTCAAACTAGAAGGGAAAGAAGTCTGTTAAACTGTGTATATTAAGGGCTTGGTAATGTGTCTCTGGGCACACAGTGTGATTACATTTCCAAGAATCCCTTGCAGCCATAAGTATCCATGTGACTAAGTCCTGACTAATTGAATGTGGACAGCGGTACATTCCATTTCTAGGCTTCGCCCATAAAAAGCTCCCGTGTGATCGTCTCCATTGTCCTATCTCTCAGTGATGTGCATGCAGAAGATCCAGAAGAGTTTAGGACTCTAAGGACATGGGGGATAACAGAGCCACAAGATGGAGAGAACCTGGATCTCTTGAGTCCACCAGTTCAAAGCTCCCCCCCCCCCCCCCCCCGGTCATACACTACACTACATGCATTGTGTGAATGAGAACTAAACATTGTATTCGATTTGGCTGCTAAGACTAGGGAGTGTGCTCCAGTAGCTAAGATTATGTCTTACCCTAATAAAAAAATCATTAATTTACAACTAAAGTTTTTATTTCCCTACTTCCCTGTGGATCAAGGATGTACAAGTTATAGGAAGAAGCTATTTTATGAAGGAAAATATGGTAGGACATGCATGCTAATTAACCTAGGTTGTATGTGCAGGGTGTAATTAGAGGTAGTTGGCACGTGTGTGGGAAGGAGAAGGAGAGGCAAACAGTGAGAGAAAAAAAACGATCTAAAACGGGGTTGAAAAACTATTGCCAGTGGGCCAAATGCAATCCACCATCTCTTTTTTGTAAATAAAGCCTTAGTGAGACACAGCCATGCCCGTTCATTTATATAGTGTTTACGGGTGCTTTAAGCTAACAGGGACAGAGTCAAGCAGTCGCCACCGAGACCGTAGTGTCCACAGGCTGGAAACATTCATTCTCTGGCCTGAAAGGAGCGTGTACACGTTCACATTCGTGCATCCATATAAGATTATATATATGTATGTATGTGTATATGACATATACACACTTTTAAAAAATATTAATAAGAGGAAAGTAAAGCTGTATTTTCTCTGCATTTGTCGGTAGCGGTATATTCAAACTTTAGCCCATATCATGGCAGTTGCATCCATATCAACAGTTTGCATAATTCTCCAGGGCACAGTTAAATGGTTTTTCCGCTGTTCATTGTGACCAGCACTTCTCCGGAGACCTTCTCATGCAGGTCTCCAGGCTGTCTTTCTGTGACTTTTGCCCTGCAGTTATCAGCCCCATCAGCCCTTTGTTCATGTTCCTACATCGAGCTCCTGCATCATTTGCGCTCTGGTGGCTAGCTCCACACACGAGCTAAGCAATCAGGTTTTTCTATTTAAGAAGCTCCTCTCAGTAAATAATTTCCCGGGACACTAGACAGGGTAATTTTCTTCAGTCATTTTTCTCCTGACGTTCTTTCTCCAAGTAGCTTCAAGAGCAACTATGTCCTGATGGGGAAAAAAAAAAAAATCTAAGGAAAGGCTGCCCGTTCTCTGATTCCAGAACTTTCAAAGTTAGGATGCTTCTCGACTCAAGAATCTCTTATTACAAATGTACTGAGGGTAAAAAAAAAAGAAAATGTGTGTAAAAGGCTAGTTTGGCATTTTAATCTCTCTCTCTGAGCTCAAAGGGAGACTCCTGCATTAAATCTCTTAAGTATGAGCACTGGTTTGAAAAATTATCTGAAATGAACACTCCTTATGATCATCAGCTCCCCGAGAGGGAGAGGAAAATGGGGAAGGAGGAGAAGACGGCGGCAGATACTCTTGGTCTTTGACCAAAGCAGGCCACCCCCTCCCATCTCCTATTCCTCCACCGTTTTTAATCGTGTGTGTGTGTGTGTGTGCGCGCGCGCGCGTGCACGCGCGCCTGCCCTTTTTATGGAATGTAGGGAAATCTAAGATGATCTCCCTCCCTTCTCCTCTCTCTCTCTCTCCCTCACCGTCTCTCCCTCTCTAGCTTCCTCTCCCTCCCTCTCTCTCTCTCTCTCTCTCTCTCACACACACACACATCCGCACACACACTGTCTCCGCCGCACTGTCTGCCATCCATCACTCTTTAAAATCACATCACCCACATGCTAAGCTCAGTCAGCTGCTGAGGACAAATTTAAGCATTTCATTTCTTTTTAGCTGGAGAGCTGTCCAACCTTTATAAAAGGAAAACTATTCTTACAGACTTCCAGTTTTAACTTATATTATTTTTATCATAATGTTTTATAGTATGTACAAACATAATATATGAATAGGTCTTCTGTGTTGAGTGCTTTCTGAGAGCCAAGAATTCTTGTAAGGACTTCAGTGACTCAGCTCGTTTTGTCTGCACAAAAACCTTACGGTGTAAAACCTCTTATTATCTCTGTTTTTATAGGAGCTAGTTTTCAAACAGAGGCACATTGGTTGCAGATCCATGACTTTAACCAGTATTCTTCTCATAAATATTTATTTTTTAAATAAATTTGATTGGCGCATAGTTGGCTTACAATGTTGTGTTAGTTTCAGGTGTAAACCAGAGTGAATCAGCCATGCATATACATATATATCCGTTCGTTTTCAGATTCTTTCCACATATAGGCTATCACAGTGTATTGAGTAGATTTCCTTGTGCTATATAGTAGGTCCTTGTTACCTATATATTTTTATATGTTGTATTGGCTGTATGTTAATTTCCAACCTCCTAATTTGTCCCTCACCCCAGTGTTTCCCCTTTGGTAACCATAAATTTTGTTTCAAAATCTTTGAGTCTGTCTCTGTTTTGTGAATAATCTCTTTTTTTATCATTTTTATTAGATTCCACACATTAGTGGTATCCTATGATATTTGTCTTTCTCTGTCTGACTTCACTCAGTATGATAATTTCTAGGTCCACCCATGTTGCTCCGTATGGCATTATTACATTCTTTTTTATGTCTGAGTAATATTCCATTTTTTATATGTACCACATCTTAATGCATTCTTCTGTCAATGGACATTTTGGTTGCTTTCCTGTCTTGGCTATTGTAAATATTGTGATGAATATCGGGGTACATGTATCTTTCCAAATCATAGTTTTCTCCAGATAGATGCCCAGGAGTGGGAGCCCTCAATTGTACGGTAACTCTACATTTACTTTTTTAAGAAATGTCCATAGTGGTTGTACAAATTTATATTCCCACCAGCAGTGTAGGAGGGTTCCCTTTTCTCCACACCCTCTCTAGACTTTATTGTTTTGTAGACTTTTTGATGATGGCCATTCTGACTGGTGTGAGGTGATACCTCATTGTAGTTTTGATTTGCATTTCTCTAATAATTAGTGATATTGAGCATCTTTTCATGTGCCTGTTGACCATCTGTATGTCTTCTTTGGAGAAATGTCTATTTAGATCTAACCACTTTTTATTGGTTTTTTTCTATATAAATCTCTATGAGATATTTGTATATTTTGGAGATTAATCCCTTGTCAGTTGCTTCACTTGCAAAGATTTTCTCCCATTCTGTGGGTTATTAAAAAAAGATCACAAGAAAACATAGTTAAAAACTGCATGTAAACAAAGCAGTAAAACCTAGACAATTAAAGCAACACATACAGACACACCATACACACACTCACATAAGTGTGTATATGTGTATGTGTAGTGTATGTGTGTAGAAAGAGAGGGAGAGACAGAGAAAAAGAGAGATAGAGAGACAGGGAGAAAGAATAGAAGGGAGAGAATGCTGTGGCAGCTTGTTATTTCTGTATACCAATTTCTATATTAGTCAGTTTTGCTTGCAGTGACAACCAGTTCGCCAAAACCTAAAGGCTTACAGTCATAAACATGTATTTCTCACTCACATTACATGTCAACAGTGACAAGTTATCTGTGAGTCAGTTGAATAACTGTGGCTTTGCTCAGCTCTTATTGGCTCTTCTTTGCTTCACTTGTCTTCCTCATTCTAGTATTCAGGCTCAAGAAGCTCTTGCCCATTTCCAGTCAAGAGGACTTGCAAGAAACTAAGCCAAACCATATAACCTTACTAAAGCTTTTGTTTGAACTTGATCTACATCACATTACCTCCTATTCCATTGGCCAAACCAAGTTCTATCAAGTCTAGAATCAGTGGGACAGGAACGTCCTCTGAGAACGAAGCAAGAGAATGAATAGCTGTGAACAGTGATACAATAGACCGTGTCTTCTTTATGTGTTTAAAGATTGCAAGGCCAAATTCTGTTATCAGCTACCCTGCTGCTAACTATCTCGTGGTGTTATCACAATCCATGCTTATTGACTACGAGAGCTAATTCACACAGGAAAAGTTTCTCTGGAATAAGTATGTCTGCATTGCTTTTATCCTTCCATTTAATTGCAAAAGATTCGTGCTTTATCAGCATGCTGATTTCAAAGAACATTAAAGGACTGAAAAAAATTTTTTTAAAGTTGTCGCTTTCTTGTTTCTATATGAGCACAACTTATTCTGCACAGGCTCCAGCTAGAGGAGTTCTTCAAACCAAAGAGATTTTAGGATGCATTCAGAGAACCATATACTTTTACATCCTTTTTTGTGACCTTATTAACTTTCCTATTTGCATTCCAAATGCTACTTTATTGAAATCCAATTCAAATTCAGATTATGGTCTCTGGATAAGAAGCCGTTGCTAACCTGTGCTTATTGTTATAGATGGCCCTTGGAGAAATCTGAAGCTTCTGTTGTGCTCCCTCAAAAATACAAATGTTCCTTTTGATCCAGACAGAGGACAAGTTGCACTAAAATGCCTATTGCAGCAGGAAGCCAACATTCTAAAGAAGAATATGATTTTTGTTAAACTCATTTATTTGAGCATTATCTCACCAGCACTGGCTCAATTTGATGGTAATGTTTAATTCAGAATGTCCCTTTTGCTAGGCAAAGGAGAAATTCTCCTGTTAACTTTTTGGGTAATTCAACTTTCTACAATGTATTTTCCTTTCATGGGAGCCCTTGAAGTACTTGACCCCAATCTATCCCATCCACACCCCATTTCTTTTTATTGCCTGGGTCATTGGTTTCAGGGAGACATGGGACAACCTTCTGAAAGAGTTTCATTATTCTCTTGTGTCCCTGACTGTTGTTCCTCAACTTCAGAGGTTCAGTCTCAGTACATGTGAACCCTCCCACAGGATTGAATCAGAAAAGCTGAGTTAACAGTGAGGTATGGCTTAGACGGTGCAAATGGAACTCTGAAATTTTATTGTAGGTGGATCTGTCTGGCCAGATAAGGGGACAAGAATAGTGTTCATGGCATACTATCTCAAAATGTGGCACCTTGACATATTGAATATTTTAAGTTGAAGGAATTTGAGAAATGGCAGGTGCTAGAAGGGCTCTCTGACTTTCCCCTGAAACGGGTCATAAGATCTTTACGTGAGAGGTACCCTCCCTGGTACCTGGAGGAAAAGAGAAGCCTTGCTGAGTTTTCCCCAGTTAACAACCCTCAGCTCATACCTTTTTTGTCCTATCATGCTTTTCCATGACTTTCCACTCTTCATCTGACTAGTATAGAAACCCTCAAGTTTTTAACTGTTTCTTCAGGTATCTGTTTTGTTTTGTAAGGCTCCCATGTCCTGTAAAACTTTCATTAAATAAATTTGTATGCTTTTCTCTTATTAATATGTCTTTTGTGACAGAGACACAGCTGATGTCTATATCTAAGATGGGTAGAAAAAAGGTATTTTTCCTCCCTTACAGGACAATGTGTCATTTGATCATCTTCACTTTTTAATAAAAAGGAAATTTTATCAAATTTCAGTATCTTATTTGATTTCTAAGTTTTTAGGGAGAAATTAGGCTGGTACCCTAAAGCAGGAAAAATGGTACCATCTCATAATATAGTGTATAATTGCTGCTCAGATTTCATCTGCAAAGCGGCAGCAGTATAACCTCAGCAATTCTTAGAAATAAAGAATCTCAGAACTGATTTTTGACCTACTATATCAGAAACTGAATTTTTAGAGGTTCCCCAGGGATGTACAGAACATTCAGGTTCGAGAAGAGAATACAGAAGATTCGACACATCATTTCAGCAAATTTTTAGGGCTGTACCAGCAGCTTATGGAAGTTCCCAAGCTAGGGGTTGAACCAGAGCTACAGCTGCTGGCCTACACCACAGCCAGAGCAACACAGGATCTGAGCTGCGTCTGCAACCTAAGCCATGGGTTGTGGGAAATACGGATCCTTAACCCACTGAGCAGGGTCAAGGATCAAACCTGCAGCCTCCTGGATACTAGTTGGGTTCATTACCACTGAGCCACAGTGGGAACTCCAAGATGTGTTTTCTTTCGGTACAGATTGTTTCTGGTACCCTACCAAACTACCCTTCCACCACTGTTTCTCCCTTTAGTTCTATCCCAGCCCCACCCCACCTACTCTACTCTTCAGCTTCCAGAACCTTCCAGCTGCTTCACCTAGCCAAGGTGTCCCACAAGCCCTCACCAAATCCAGGTATCCATGTAAGCTATACGGTGGAATCACCATTAAAGCTTGAAAAGATTAATACCAGAGTCTCCCCTTCAGAGATTCAGACTTAATTCATCTGGTGGAAATTATGAGCAGCTCAAGCTGAAAACTAGTCCACTACTCCTGCTCTTTAACACCCTTAGAAGACACCTGGATTGATTTTCTCTGCCCCACCAGTTAATAGTAAAAGGTGTACAGATATTAATGATTTACTTGACAAATCTAGAGTGTTTGCATTTTTACCGGAGAACTACTTCAGCCATGATTCTAATCTCTAGAGGCTCTGAATTTCATACTCCTCAGAGAGTTATCCTAATCAAAAAAGGACAGTAACTGCCATCTTCTACAGAAGCTGGGGGGTGGCTGAGGATATTCAGAGGATGACTTGATATCTTTCCAGTGGGGTAAAGAGTAGCCCATTGCTTTTATGATAGGAAGTAGAGTGTGCTCTCTTGGGCCCGTGAATGAGGACTTCCTAACTCCTTGATACATTCTGGCTACCTGGGTGGCAAATGCCTATGTTCCTCTCCTCTTCCTAGAATGGTTAAGATGACAGAAGAAATCCAAAATGTCAGGAACAGTCATACTTTGGTCATGCGTATCATCTGTCTACATGATTCATGACTTGGAAAAGAATGTGTGAAAGGGCATCCTCTTCTCACAAGAAACCCAGTTCTCTGCTATCAAAGAGGAATCAAAGAATCATCTAAAGCATTTTCTGCTTTGTCCATACTCTTCAGTGGATATTTGTTTATTTTCTAGCCAACAGCTATTCCATACTTTTCCCTTCTTAACAGGATCCAGCCCTATCCTTTTATGGGCCAGCTTTAATGGTGAGTCCTAATTGGCCTAAACCAAACATTTGTCCCAGTAATTGGTTCAGAAATGAGTTATAACCAGCTCTAATCCAATCAGTAGAAACTCTGCTGGCCAGTTAGCTAGTGCTATGAGCTAATGTTTGTGTTTCCCCAAAATTCATACATTTTGAATTTTGAAGCCCCAACCCCACCCAATTGTGATGGTATTTAAGGTAGGGCATTTGTGAGGTAATTAGGTTTAGAGTACATTGTGAGGGTGATGCCCTCATGATGATATTAGTGGCCTTATAAGAAGAGGAGGACATGTAAGAGCACTCTCTCACCACATGCATATGCCAAAGAAAAGCCACATAAGGGTATGATGAGAAAGCAGCCGTTTGCAACCCAGGAAACGGACTCTCATCAAACACTGAATCTGTTGGCACTTTGATCTTGGATTTCTCAGCCTCCAGAACTGTGAGAAATAAATCTCTATTGCTTAAGCCACCTGGTCTGTAGTATTTTGTTATAGCAGCCTGATGAGCTAAGACAGCTAGTTATCGGTTAATATGTAGATGGAGGTGGCACACACCTAAGTTGATCCAGTCAAAGCAAAGGCAGGGCATTGTCCAATAATTGAGCAAAAGAAAGCTTTCTCTCTTGGGCTGAACCTGAAAGAAAAGCATATATCCCCATGTGCTTCTGGGGTGGTCTCCTAGAACCACCACTGATGGATGGCAGCGTGGAGAGACAGAAAAGGTCCTGCCACTGAACTTTCCATTTGTGTAACAAGACATATGGTCTTATGGTGTGTGAATTAGTGTGAATCAGGATTCCTTTTACTTTGTTTGATCCAGTAATCCCACTCCTGGGCATATATCCAGAGAAAACCATAACTCAAAAAGATACATGTACTCCAGTGTTCATTGCAGCACTGTACACAAAAGCCAAGACATGGAAACAACCTAAATGTCCATCGACAGAGGAGTGGATAAAGATGTGGTACATATCCACAATAGAATATTACTCAGCCATTAAAAGAAAAGAAATAATAGCATTTGCAGCAACACGGATGGAACTAGAAATTAATCATGCTAGGTGAAGTTAGTCAAACGATAAGACACCAACATCATATGCCATCACTTACATGTGGAATCTAAAAAAAAAAGGATAAAATGAAATTCTTTGCAGAACAGATACTGACTCACAGATGTTGAAAAACATAAGTTTTCCAAATGAGACAGGTTGAGGGGTGGGGAATGCACTGGGGGTTTGAGATGGAAATGATATAAAATTGGGCTGTGTTGATTGTTGTACAATTATAAATGTAATCAAGTTCATTGAGTAATTTAGAAAAGGATTTCTTTTACTTTGAAACTGAAAATATCTTAACCGATGCATGTCTTGATCTGGACGAAATGTCCATAGCTCTTATAAGGATGTGATTGACTCTTTGAACCCCTATGATTAGCAGAATGCTGCTTGGCCAAGAATAGGCTCAGAGCACTGGTTCTAAAATTTATCAGGACATTGGGATCACCTAGGAGTTTCAGAAGATATTGATGCCTGTGTCTTCTAGAGATTGTGATTTCATTATTTTGAGTATGATTGTGGTTTTCTGTATCTCCCTGTCTTATTTGCTTAATTTTTGTGGTGAGCAGGCAGGTGGTAACTGGAAAGAAGTGGGAAACTTTGATATAACAAATACACAAATATCAAATTTTGAATTTTAATATTGCTGTGGCCGGATGCTTCTTCTCATAGCCATGGTGTCTAGGACTCTGAGTTAAGAGAAAGAAGAAATAATCCCAATTTATAGAACCATGAGGGGATTTCATTGACCTTTTGGTGTCCGGAAAACCAAGTCAGTGAGTGATGCCATTTCCTGAGTTAATTTCCAAGGAGCAAATGTTCGCAAAGGCTTTTAGGTCCCAATATGACAATATCTCCTCCAATTTCTTCTCCGTGCTTCATTTCTTCTCCAGACACCATGACAACTTAGGTATTAGCCAAGAAACCTAGAATGGGCACTTTTGGTGTTTTGTCTCTTCTCCTTTCTTAGACATTTTATATAATGATTTATATGTGAGAATTTCCTAGGATACATAAATGAGAGATTCTCAAGCTCCAAAACTATACAGGTCAAATGTGTTGTATCCATGTGAGAGAGCCATTGCAGACAGCAGTGTTATGCCAAAACAAATATCAGTTGCAAATAAAGGAAGAAAAAGACAATCTCTGTGCAAACCTAGAACCACTTAACTTTAAGGTAAGAATGTCAGAGGCCTTGTTCAGATCTCAGGAAAAGTAGAGTCAAGAATTTTCTGCTTAGGGGAATTCCCTTCGTGGCACAGCAGTTAACGAATCCGACTAGAAACCATGAGGTTGCAGATTCGATCCCTGGCCCTGCTCAGTGGGTTAAGGATCCGGCACTGCCGTGAGCTGTGGTGTAGGTCGCAGACACGGCTCGGATCTGGCATTGCTGTGGCTGTGGCTTAGGTCGGCGGAAACAGCTCCTGTTAGACCCCTAGCCTGGGAACCTCCATATGCCTTGGGTGCGGCCCTAAAAACAACAAAAAAAGAAAGAAAGAAAGAAAGAATTTTCTGCCTAAATTCACTATGATTTTGCTTTCCTACAAGGCTTCTATATGATTAATATAAAACACCTTTAGCATTAGCCTCAGTAACCTTAACTTGCTAGTGTTTTTTAACATTCAGTTATAAGGAAGTGTTTCCAGGCTTGCACCTCGTAATTTTCTCTCCTCAGCAGCTACATGATGTATCAGTCAGCTACTGCCACTTAACAAACAATCCTAGGAGATCCCATCGTGGTGCAGTGGAAACGAATCTGACTAGGAACCACGAGGTTGCGTGTTTGATTCCCGGCCTTGCTCAGTAGGTTAAGGATCCAGCGTTGACGTGAGCTGTGGTGTAGATTGCAGACTCAGCTCGGATCTGGCGTTGCTGTGGCTGTGGCATAGGCTGGCAGCTGTAGCTCCAATTAGAAACCTCCTATGCTGTAGAACCTCCATATGCTGTAGGTGCAGCACTAAAAAAGCAAAAAACAAACAACCCCAAAGCTCATTGGCATACAAGAATCAGTGTTTATTCATACTCTAGTAATCTGAGAATTGGCTAGAATGGCTCTGCATCAGATTCTGGGTCTGAGGTTCAGTTCTAGTGGCTCTGCTCCATATTCCTGTCATTCTTATGAGGAATACGTCCTTCTAGTGACAATGATAGATATACAAGAAGGAAAAGCAAAAACATGTAATTTCCATTATTGCCAAGGCTTGGAACAAGTGCACTATCACTTTTTCTCATGTTCCATTAACAAAAGCAAGTCATCTGGCCCAAGCCCAAAAAATATACTCCACCCAGTGTTACGAAATTCAAAGTCGCATGACACAAGAGTGTGGATGCAAGGAGGAGTGAAGAATGGGAACAATAATATAGCCTATGACACATGATAATGTCTGAACTCTAAGGTGAAGTTTGGCAAACTTTTTCTGTGAAAAGGTAGATAGTGAATATTTTAGGATTTGTGGGCCATATGGTCTCTGTCACAACTACTCATTTCTGCCATTTCCCATTGTAGTGCAAGAACAGCCTTAGAAGGTATATAAATGAATGAGCACGGCCATATTCCAAGAAAACTTAGTGACACTGAAATTTGAATTTCATGTCATTCTCATATGTCACAAAATATTCTTCTTTTGATTTTTTTCCAACCATTTAAAATTGCAAAAACCATTATTAGTTCACAGGTTGTACCCAAACAAGTAGCAGGCTGGAACTGACCCATGAGCCATAGTTTGCCCGCCCCTGCCCCTCATTTGTCTGCTGCCTCCCAAGTCTCACCTGCCGTCTAACATTCCAACCATACGAAAACATAATTTCCCAAATAATACACTCAGTTTAGTGATCTTACCCTTGGATTTGTTCTCGCCTGCCCCCATAATGCACTTCCCCTCCCCCTTGCCTGTTTAGGAAACTTCTAGTCCTTCTTCTACTCCATTGAGTATTTTCATATCTGCAATGCCTTCCCAGATTCCTTGGAACTAAGATAACTCATCTTCCTTACCCTAACTGCATTATATGCATATATTAGTCTGGGTAGATTAGCTGTTGCAGCATATAGCACTAAAATTTAAATAGCTTAGCACAATAAATGTTTATTTCTCACATAGATAATGCGGCCATGGAATCAGCTGAGCATTTGAGCTCTACTTCATGCAATCATTTAACGACTTAATGTCCCTTCTTGTGGCTCAGTCTTCCAGAAGATTCTGTAAATCTTCTCTGTTCTGCATTCAAATGAAGAAAGAGAGTAATGATTGTGAGAGAGAATGTCTTATGGGCCAGGCTTGGAGCGCATCCCTTCTGTTCATGTTCCATTGGTGAGGAGCTCATCCTTAGGCTGCATGTAACAGCAGAGGAAGCTAGAAATGAAGTTGAATGAGTGAATGAATGAGTTGTGAGTATAGAAAAACCTCATTAATTTAGAACAGTGTACACATTGCTCTTAGCAGATGACTAAAACATTAATATCACCTGAATTTGTTAAAAATCAAGCAGGACTGGGAGTTCCTGTTGTGGCACAGTGGGTTGAGGATCCCATGTTTTCTCTGCGGCAGCACAGATTCGATCCCTGGCCCAGCACAGTGGGTTAAGCATCCAATGTTGCCACACCTGTGGTGTCGGTCACAGCTGGGCCTCAGGTTTGATCCCTGGCCCAGAAACTTCCATATGCTGTGGATGCAGCCACAGGGGAGTTGGGGGGGGGGGCAGGACTGAGTTATAATCAGCTCAATTAAATTTCATGTTCCCTTTCCCCTTCGTGTTTTGAGAGGCAGTGTAGGTCTTTTGCAAAATGTGTTCTACTCTATGCAGAGTACCTTTCACCAGTTAAAAACAGAATGATTTTACACAGGCTTGCCTTAGCTTTGCCCTTCCTCTGACAATGTGTTTACTCAAGTTAGAGACTAAAATGGACTTACAGGCATAAAAGTTTTGCTAGGCAGCTACCCACCCCTTCCCCAAATCCCACCCCACCAACCCCCCTTAACTTTGCTGCCCTCGGTATGGCCTTGCCTCTCCAGCCCATCTGCACCTGCTCTTGGCTGAAATGGAATTAATAACATTCGCCGTTTGCCTGTTTGTCTCACACAGCTCCAAGATGTGTCCCTTTGTCCCTTTGTCGACATGCTGGCTCATACAACAGCTGCTGCTTTCAGCCTTCCCTACTGAGCGAAAACAACAGCTTCCTGTTGATAGAGCTCCTTTGCTCTGAATCAAAGAAAACATGTTAAGGCCACGAAGTCCCTTGTAATGCTGTCTCTGGGGACGACTGGTTTTTTGATCATATATACACTTGCTAGGATTAAACCCTGCATGATTCTTAAGGTTGTATTCTGGAGGGGCTACTAAGCACAAAGGGCAGAAAAGAGGAATAACGCAGTGGGTTCTCTTCTGCGAGGAATCTATTGACCACTTTCCAAGTCATCTGACCCACAGAACACAGAACAGCCAGTAGCTGAGACTTAGGTCCCTTCCTTTACCTGTGAAATGACATGGAACATTCCAGAAGGCAGTGCCATCTCCCTTCCTAGCTTTTACTCTTCTGTTTGATAGAGCCCCTCTTCATTTCTCCGTACCCAGTCAACTCTGCTTTGGATTCCTCTCTGCAGCTCTGTACCACTTACAGTTCACAGATGATGCTACTAGCAGTACCCATCCAGATATCTGGCTGCAGCTCAAGGTACTGATCCATAATAACACTCTCCATGTTTCCACATGAAATGCAGATGTGAAGTTATAATATGAAGCTGAAAATTTTTGAGGGCTATGGGCCAGGCACTGTGCTAAGTGCTCTGCCGGTATTATATCATTCAGTCTCCACTGTGGTACCCGAGAGTTGGCATCATTTCCTCCCATTTTGTAAATGAGGAGACTGAGATTTGGACTGAATAGCCTGATCAAAGCCACATAGCTGGGTGGGAGGAGGTTGGGCAGAGAGGGGACTTCAAGCCAAATCTCTGAGACTTCAGAATTTTTGATCCAGAATTCTGTGCTTCTGCCTGTCAAACCAGTACAAGTACAATAGATCTAGGTGAATTTCTAGAATCTTAATACTAGAATGTAGTCTATAGACCAGGAGCATCAGCATCACCTAGGAGCTAATATTAAAATGCAGAATCTCAGAAAATCCAAACACGTATTTTAGCAAGACCAGTGTGATTCATAGTCATGTGAAAGCTTAAGAATCTCTGCTTTAGAGTGCCACCATTTATTTATTTTTTAACGATTTCATCACTTCTACAAAATCTTTTATTGAAGTATGGTTGATTTACAATGTTGTGTTAGTTTCAAATGTACCGGAAAGTAATTCAGTTATACATATATACATATATATTCTTTTTTATATTACTTTTCCATTCTAGGTCATTACAAGATGTTGAATATAGTTCCCTGTGCTATACAGTAGGTCCTTGCTGTTTATCTGTTTTATTTATAGCAGTGTGTATCTGTTAATCCCAAACTCCTAATTTATCTTCCCCCAATCCCTTTTGGTAACTATAAGTTTATTTTCCATGTCTGTGAGTCTGTTTCTGTTTAGTAAATAAGTTCATTTGTATCATATTTTAGGATCCACATTTAAGTGATAACATATGATATTTGTCTTTCTCTGTGTCACTTCCTTCACTTAGAATGATAATCTCCAAGTCTATCCATGTTGCTACAAATGACATAGAATGCCTTGTTTTACAGAAGAGTAAATGTGTCAAATGATGAGTCTCAGATCCATAAATTGATGCAGATGCAGACCTGAAATTGAGGTTTCAAAAAAAAAAGAAAAGAAAAGAAATCCAGGTTGCCACACAGTTGGGGCAGAGGGTGCATTCTATGCAGAGAGAGAGAGAAAGGTGAGGCAATAGAGTTGGTGGTGTATTAAACTGGGTTCATGGGAAACAGCCTCTGAGATGGAGATCTGAGTAGGGGGGAAGAGGAGGATTGCTAGGGTGTGTACTAGGGACAGTATCTCAAAAGGAAGTGAGGGGAAGCAAGACTGAGCAAAGGGAGACTTTGAACTTCAATATTGTTGCAGTAGAGAACTCAATAGACAACATGAGGAGCTGGGAGGGCCCTTCAGTGTTCTCCCAGATTGAGGCAAGGGGAATAGAGCTTTGTATATCCTGCTATTGACTAGACATTAGGTGGTAACTGCCCCCCCACCCCCAGTGAGGGTGATTCCCTGGGAGAGACAGTTGTGAGCCCCATCTCAGCCAACTGGGAGGTGAATACTTTGATCCTGAAGGGAGGGGGTCCAGGCACTGCACTGTGATGTTCACAGCAGAGGAGAAGCTGAGGAAAAGGTTTAAGCTTTATGCTGAGAACAACAGGAAGTCTTCAGAATGACATCATAAAATTTGCATTTGATAATTGTCCCTTTGGCTCCCATGTGGAAATGGATCAGAAGGGACAAGAATCAAAGAAAAGCAATCCCTTAGTGAACAGTGGTAGCTCAGACGAAATGACTAGCCTCACCTTTAGAAGTGGGCAAATTCAAAAGACACTTTGTGCTTAGAAGTAAAAGACGCTGTGATTAATTTGCTATTGAAATATCGAGAAGGACATTTCCGGATAGACCAGGGGCTTTCCGGAACGGTTAACTGGGAGAGTGAAAGTGGGTATCTGGAAATAGGATGGATCACCGAAGAAGATCTGCAATAAAAGATTAAGTCATTTCTAATAATTTCACAGCACTCACCTTGCCACAAGATTTTAAACTCTTCTTCAACTCTCATTTAAAATCATCATCCCCAGAAACTACAATTCCTCCTGCATGCATGGTAGATATTGGGTGACTGTTCTCCAGATGTCCTCAGGATAATTTGAAGCTTCTGGATTTTTTGTCTTTCCCAGTGTTGTTTTATTTAAATATATCATGCAAATGCTTTTGGTGAAATAGTTCTAAATTACCGTTTTATTGGGCATAAAGAATAACTCAGAAGTTCCCGCTGTGGCACAGTAGGTTAAGAATATGACTGCAGCAGTTCAGTGGTGGGCACAGCCTAAAAAAGTAAATGAGAAAGAAGGAAATTCTATGAAACTGTCATAGTCAAGAAGAATCTAAGAAGATACGACAAAGAAATGTAATGTGGTATCCTGGATGGAATTCTGGAAAAGGGCATTACGGAAAAACTAGAAAAATATATATATATGGAGTTTAGTTAGTAATAATGTATCAGTATTGTTTCATTAATTGTCATCATAACCAGTATGAGAAACTAATAATAGGGGAAACTCATTATGGGGTATATGGAGCTCTGTATTATAGTCCAACTTTTCTGTAAGTATAAAACTGTTCTCAGATAAAAAGTTTATTTGAAAAAACAATGATGCAAATATAAATTAAAATTCAATAATGTGTAGCACTTTCAAAGCAAATATCTCAATGGAAGTGGCAATCGGATGCATGGATTCCTTTAATACATGTCTAAATTCAAATATACAGGCTAGGAGTTCCTGCTCTGACGCAGAGGGTTAAGGATCCAGCATTGCTGCAGCTTGGATTCCAACCCTGGCCCAGGAACTTCCATGTGCAGCAGGTGCAGCCCAAAAAGAAAAAAAAGACAAAAAATATTTAGGCTAACAACTCTGCATTTCCTCTCTCTTATGATATTATGTTTTAGAGTGCATACTGATTTCATAAATATTAAAAGCTAAAATAGATCACTTAGGATTAAGGATAATTTGTTTTAGCATTTACTAAGTTTAATTATAATTCATAACAGAAATTTTTTTTGTCTTTTTTTTTTTTTTGCCTGTTTCCAGGGTCACACCCGTGGCATATGGAGGTTCCCAGGCTAGGCGTCGCATCAGAGCTGTAGCCACCGGCCTACGCCACAGCCACAGCAACACAGGATCTGAGCCGCGTCTGCAACCTACACCACAGCTCACGGCACCTTCAGATCCTTAACCCACTGAGCAAGGACAGGGATCGAGCCCGCAACCTCATGGTTCCTAGTCAGATTCGTTAACCACTGAGCCACGACGGGAACTCCGAAAAGTATTTACTTTTGTGCTGTGAGCTCCTTAAGAGTAGGAATTGGTCCCATTCATCTCTGTCTCCTCTGTACCCCACAGCACAGGTACTCAACTGTATTTGAATTATATGAGGTTGAATTCATAATGGCATTAATTTACTGATTGATTAAGAGTACCTGGCTCTGCCAACCAGGATGATTACAAAAATGGAGAAGGAGTAATAAAGGGAAAACATACAAATTCACATGCCATTTTCTTAGGGCCCTTTATTTACATAAGTGCTTTTGATCTAATTTTACAGGTGTGCTCTTTTAAATAAAACAAACTGATGTTTTATTTGATGTCAAATTGATTTTCTTATGATTGTTCTTTTGAGGGTTTTTTTTTTTTTTTTTCCTAGCAGCATATGGAAGTTCCTGGGGCAGGGATTAAATCCACGCTGCAGCTGCAACCTCTGCCACAGCTACAGCAATGACAGATCCTTAACCCACTCTGCCAGGCCAGGGATCTGAACCCATGCCTCTGCAGTGACCCAAGCCACTGAAGAAACAATGCCAGGGTTCCAACTGCGCCATAGAGGGAACTCCCAGATTTTTCTTCCTTTGATGATCTTGACAGTGTTGAGGACTGACTGGTCAAGTGTTTTGTAAAATGTCTCTAGTGAAATTTGTCTGATGTTTGACTCATGATTGATTAGGGTTGTGAAGTTTTGGAAAGACGGGGATAAGGTACCATTCTCAGCTCATCTTCCAAGCTTTCAAAATGACTTGACATGATTGACGTTTACCTTGATTGCCTGACTAAGGTGGTGTTTGATGCTGTCTCCATCATTTAGTTGCTCTTTTTTTTTCTCTCTCTCCATGCTGTACTTTTTGGAAGGAATTTACCTCCTTGAGGTCAGAGTATCTGCAAAAATTATTTGAAATTCTTCCGCACAGGAGATTTTCGGCTTTTCCTCTAGTTAGTTACTTAGTAATCCACTCATTTATTTATATCAGTATAGACTCATGGGTATTTATTCCATACTTTGGATGATAATCCAGTACTGTTTTATTTCCTTGCTCAAAACTTTCCACCTTTTTCCATTGGGAGCACTTTCAGTTGACTCTTATCCTCTGCTATACTCTCTGTGGATTTTTAAAAATTTTTCTTAAAGTATAATTGATTTACAGTGTTCCATAAATTTCTGCAGTACAGCAAAGCGACCCAGTCAAATATATATATATATTTTTTTTCTTTTTTAGCATTTTCTTTATTTCTCTACAAGATGTTCCAGACTTGTCTTGTGTATTTCCTGCTCCAGCTCTAGAATCAACTATTTGTCCAAAGAGCGCTAGCTCCTTTTCTCAGAGAATGGTTTTCTAAACAAAGATTTGGACAGAAAGTACCTTAATATATTTTTAAATGGCTTTTAAAAATATTCCACTCATGGGTTAAGGATCTGGCACTGTCACTGCTGTGGCTCAGGTTGCTGCTTTGGCAAGGGTTCAATCCCTGGCCCAGGAACTTCCACATGCTGCAGGCATGGCCCCCCAAAAATATTCCACTCGTGTTGCATTGGAAAGGGGCATTACTGTGCAAATAGAAGATTCTTGTGAAGTACCAAGACATGCTACAAAGGCAGTAGAAATTTAAAATATCTCAGAAGAACCACAGGATTCTGAAAGCCAAGAGTGGTTGGTGTGGCTTATATACATGTGACAAGGGACTATTACCCAGGCACCAAAGAGCTATTAATCTAGAATTTCAGGCTGACTTTCAAAGGAAGCCGACTCTATTCCAGCAAGTAAGAAATGCAGGCACAGCCTTGGTATTCTTAGATAAGTCCTCCAAACATACTGTCATCCTAAAGCTGGTGGGGAAGTCAAGGCCTACAGCTCAGATTTTGAAAGCAGTCCATTATTGTGTGCTGTGCATCACTGCAGCCGATGAAAATGCATCCCAGAAAGTTTTAGACTCTGTGCATAAAGAAGGCTTAGATGCAATCTGGTGATAGTAAAAAGAGAGTGGTATGTTGGTATATGAATGCATGCTTTCTTATTTTAGGTACATTCAGTATCATTTGGTTTTTTTCCCTAAAATGTCTATAATTAAATTGATGGTTTCACAGTCAATGGAGATTTAGAATTCAGGAAATACTTCCTTCTGCCAGGCCATTCATCCCCAAACAATGGGATCTCCAGCAGTCTTAAGGCCTTTTCCTGGCCTCCCACTTGGGCTAATAAAATTTCGTTTTCCTTAGATCCATTTTGTGAAGTCCTTGTGAAGTCGCTGGTTTCTCCCTTTCCCTCCCTTGCTCTTTTGCTCTCACCAGCCTGTGAAAACCTTTTTGAATGTCAGGTATGCTTGTCGGCATTACTCTAGCTCCTGGCTTTGTAAAAAGATGAAATGTTCCTTTTTTTCCTCCATCCTCTGGAACTGTCTCAATGGTTTAGGAATATTTGAAACGTAAGATATGAAAAAAATGCACCTGTGAAATTGTTTTTCAATTTCTCCTCTACTTATTGATCTATTTCAACATTTTACTTCTTTCTGCATCATTGTTTCACAGCTCTGTAGTCCTATACATTTTTCCTTTTTATCCAAATTTTGAATTAGTAGCATAGAAATATGTAGTGTTTGTATAATTCTTTTGGGTTTTTGCTGTATATATGATGCTCCTATTATATTTCTATTTTTGTCTGCTGAGTTTCATTTTTTCTTAATTAGACCAATTACCGGCTCATCTCTTTTTTCTCATTTTTAAGGAAAACATGCCAATTTTTCCGCATTTTCAATGTTACTAAAATCTTTATTTATGAATGAATTTCTTCTATTTCCTTTGGTTTATATTTCTTATTATTTGCCTCTTAAGTTGACTGCTGAATTCATTTATTTCATTTTTGCCTGTCTAGTAAATGGCTGGTAATCTGGAAACAATATCTGTATCTTTTATGTCAAATTAACACAAAGGCATAGTATACATGCCACTATGGATTTAACAGCAAAAGATGTAAGTGTGTGTGTGTGTTTATGTGTGTGAAGATATTTTAAGGATGAAATAAACTATAGTTTATGCAAAACAAGAATACATGTACCCATACAATTACCTACCATTCTTTACAGCCTCACAATGATCATACCTTAGCTGATGTTATTAAGAACCTAGGACCTCCCAAAGACATACTTTTAGGTCTTTTTTTTTTTTTAGGGCCGCACCTATGGCACTTGGAGGTTCCCAGGCTAGGGGTTGAATCATAGCTACAACTGCCAGCCTATGCCACAGCCACAGCAATACCAGATCCAAGCCAAGTCTGCGACCTACACCACAACTCACAGCAATGCCGGATCCTTAACCCACTGAACAAGGCCAGGGATCTAACCTGTGTCCTCATGAATACGAGTCAGATTTGTTTCCAGTGATCTATGACAGGAACTCCCAACAAACCATTTTTCAATAAAAGCAGAACTAAATCTAACCTGGGAGGGAACTAAGAAGTAGAAAGTCATCCTCCATGCCACTGAGGATGGCTTTTTCTGCCACGTTTGGATTGGAACATGGCTTCTTCTGCTCCAATTTACTAAACATGTTTGCAGGTTAGAATCACCTGGGAAATTTTTCAACATTCCAAAGCCCGGGCCATACCTCAGGCCAATTAAATCGTAACCTCTGCATAGGACACAGGCATCAGTATTTATGACGTACCACAAATGATTCCAACATGGCGTCAGAGTAGGACACACTGCCCCATGTACATGGTTTAAGACGTACACAGTTGAACCTTACTTGCCATTAATCCTCAAGGGTGTGAAGCAGTAATTTTCAAGCTTGACCTGCCTCACAATCACTGGAAAGGCTTGTTCAAATACAGCTTTCTGGGTTCCACATCACAGTGTCTGATTCAGTAAGTCTGGGGTAAAGCCCAAGAGTTGACATCTCTAACAGGGTCCCTGGCGATGCTGATGCTGCTGGTCTGCGAACCATACTTTGAGAACCCTTTTTGTAAAGTATTGGCTTTAGTTTCAGAAAGAAAACATTTGAAATTTGGCTGTGGCATGAATTCTTTCATGAAGTTGTCATGAGTAAACTTTTAAAAAAGAAAGCGCATTGAGTACATTTTTCAAGACCATATAAACTTACATTTCTCTAAACCTGCTGTACTCTCATTTAACAGAAGTCTTTATGAAGTATTTATTAACATGTACTTTGTAGGCGGCTGAGCTAATTGCCATATTAACAATTCAAGTGTGATGGTGTTGCCTCAATCTAAGAACTTCATTTAGCATTTTGGCATTAATTTCTAATTAACTGCTAATGTTGTCTTATGTTTTTTTATGAGCTCATCTCTGTGTAGATTAATTTTTAATCTGCACTGATTTCTGTAGAAAAAGGGGCTCAATGTTTCTTTTCTCTGTAAGGATATATGATACTAACGTGAATAAAAGAAAACCTCTATGGGGACTGAGCATGTGTGTGTGAATATGGGTCAGCAGGTGTGAACACTGACACTATGCCATGATGTCCAATAATTAAAGACAACAGTCCAGTTGCAGATTGAAGGTTTGAATTCTTATGCTGTACATGTCACTAAAACTTGCAAGAGACAGTTATGTCCCCTGGTAGCTTAGACATTAAGACAGGGGTCAAAAACTATATCCATAAGCCAAATTCAGCCCAGGCTTGTTTTGTAAATTAAGTTTTACTGAAAAACGGCTATGTTTATTCTTTTTGTATTGTTTAGGGCTGCTCTTGGGCTACCAGGGTGGACTCCAGTAGTTTAGTCTACAAAGCCTAAAATAATTACTACCTGGAGATAGATAGATAAATAGGTAGATAGATAGATAGATAGATAGATAGATAGATAGATAGATAGGTAGATAGATAGATAGATAAACTGGAGTTCTCTTTTGGCGCAGTAAGTTAAGGGTCTGGCATTGTCCCTGCAGTGGCTTGGGTTGCTGCTCTGGCACAGTTTCAATCCCTGGCTCAGGAACTATGCCGAGGGTGCAGCCAAGAAAGAAAAAAAAATTTCCAACCCCACTGATCATCCTTCTGTGTGGGAATGATTAGCCATCCACTTCCTCATTCAGCCATAAAATCATCCTATCTGTATTCTCTCTCATGGTTCCCAAGGCTACCAAGTAAACTTTGCCAAGTATTTTACTGAAGTCTTGGTCTTGTCAATTTGTCAAAGAGGTAAATGGGGCTACTTTGGCATGTTTTATGAATAATGAACTTTCTAGTGACTGGGAATAGTGGTGACCTTGGCATTCGTCCTGTCACTTTGAGAATCTAAGGGTTATCTTGCTGAATCACAGTCCTAGTTAACTAACTCTAATGTTCTTTGTAAGGAGTTTCTTTTCTTTCTTTCTTTCTTTTCTTTTTTTTTTTTTTTTTGGCTTTTTAGGGCCACATCTGCGGCATATGGAAGTTCCCAGGCTAGGGGTCTAACAGGAGCTGTAGCTGCCAGCCAGCCACAGCCACATGAACGCCAGCTCTCAGCCGCATCTGTGACCTATACCACAGCTCACGGCAATACCAGATCCTTAAAACACTCGGTGAGGCCAGGGATCAAACCCATGTCCTCATTGACACTAGTCGGGTTCCTTACCCTTGAGCCACAACAGGAACTCCTTTGTGGGGAGCTTCTGAGGAAAACTTTGTGCATGGGTTCTTTTTTGCAGGACTTTTTTCTTTTTTTAAGATTTTATTGGGGTAGGAATTTCCCGTCGTGGATCAGCGGTTAACGAATCCGACTAGGAACCGAGATTGCAGGTTCGATCCCTGGCCTCGCTCAGTGGGTTAAGGATCCGGCCTTGCCGTGAGCTGTGGTGTGGGTTGCAGATGCGGCTTGGATCCCATGTTGCTGTGGCTATGGTGTAGGCTGTCGGCTACAGCTCCAATTCGACCCCTAGCCTGGGAACCTTCATGTGCCATGAGTGCAACCCTAGAAAAGGCAAAAAAACAACAACAACAAAAAAAGATTTTATTGGGGTAGAGTTGACTTACAAAGTTGTGTTAGTTTCAGGTGTACAGCAAAATAAATCAGTTATACATATACACATATCCATTGCTTTTCAGATTCTTTTCCCACATAGGTTATTACAGAGTACTGAGTAGATTTCCCTGTGCTATATAGTAGGTCCTTACTGCTTATCTATTGTATGTATAGTAGTGTGTATTGCATGGGTTGTTCTTATTGCTAATCCTCTCTTTTGTGATAAATAATAATTGACTCAGGAGAAGTTTGTGGAAGGTCCAGAAAATGTGTTACAGTTGCAATGATGGGAACCGTAGGCGTGACTATGTGTGAGGAGGGACATTATTAACCTTAAAGATGGGCTTAAGATGTGAAAGAGATAAATGCGCATTTTATCACAACTTGCTATTAAAATGAATTATGTAGGGATTAGCATTCCCCATTGGATCATATACTGAAAATCATAATAACTTGAGAGGGACAAAAAAGATGTGGATGGGAAAGCAAAAGAAAATATGTGGATTGGAAAGTGACTGGAAAATTGTCAGCTCCCATGTCCTAAGAGGAAGATACAGCAACACATAAGAATCTGAGTGTGGGGTGAGGTGAGATGTGGTTGGGGAAGCAGCTACAGCAAGAAGAAAGTAATTACAAAGTGAGAGAGGCGATTAAGAAAAGTCAATAACAACTAGGAAATTAATGTGATAAGATGGCAAAAAGAGGAAGGCAGCCGAGTGAAGGAAGCTGGAGTCATCTCATGTCTCACTGCTCTAGAAGAGGCACCGTGAATACCAGATTTAGCTCTATTGTGAGACATCGAGGATTTGTAGAAGACATGAGACTGGTGATGAAAATTACTGAGCCCTGAGAAAAAGTAATTTATAGATAAAACAGTGCAATACTTCTTATCAGATGGCTGACGAATAGAGAACAGTGCAATGGAAAAGGGGGCTTGAAATAAATACTTCTGCCCCACTAAGAAAATAAGGTAGATTCAGGCCCATTATTCTTGTGTTTATATTTTGTGACCACCCTGCATGAGTAGAATTACACAGTGAAGTTCAAATCCTGCTCCCTTGCTTCTACAGAAGAAGAGAAAAGAAAGGAAAATAAAGGGGTAAAGGTGAGGTGATGAAAATATTGGATACTCTTTTAGCCGTCATCAGAGATTTATGTAGCTGATATTGATTGGTTTTATTGTGCATTTTACATTTAAATTCACTTACTGAGACCTTGCATGATTTTTATCGTACATTTTAAATTTAAATTTACCCATAACAGCCCCTGCTGTTGCCAGGCATTGTACTAGAAAGTGACCAAATAAGACAGAATCTCTGTCCTCTAATATTTATGGAGAATCAGCTAAGTAGTCAGGTATTTAATATATGTTCTATAATGATGAAATCCAGAGGCGAGACATCTAGAGAGATCTAGGAGCACTTCCCAGAAGCGATGCCCAAGTTGAGACCAGAGAAATAATTATGAGTTATTAAAGAGAAGGGCTGGGGTATAGGCATCTTCTGCAAAAGAAACACAATTAAGATGATGGGGTAAGCTGACTGCAAATTTGCCCAGATTCTCCACCCATTTAAGTACCCACATTTTTGTAATATGGGTTTATAGCTCCTCCCATCCAGAGTCTATTTCCAACCTGGTGATTCTGGGATGACCTTGTGACTTGCTTCAGCCAACAGAATGCAAGAGAGATCATTACATGTTAGTTTCATACCTGGGTCTCATCAGGAGGCCTTGCATGTTTCTGCTCTCCCTTTTTTCCTTTATTTTTAGCTCTGCCACCAGCATGGGAGTAAACCAGGGCTTGCCTACTGGAGATGGAAGACTATGTGGAGGAGAACCATATGAGGCCATGCTAGATTATTCTATACCAGCCAGTCCCCAAGTGGCCAGCTAAATTAGTAAAGACGAATGGGCTAGTCCAATGGAGATCAGATGAATCTGGCCCAAATCAGAAGAATTAACCAGTTATAGGCCCATGGGCAGTAATAAATTATTATTGTTATGAGACACTAAGTTTTCGAATAATTTGTTATAATATGTAACTTACTGATGCAGGAAATCTGAAAGTATGAGAGAACATGTCCCATTCAATAAGCTGGAAGTATCTAGGATGGATGGAGAATAGAATAAGGAGGGAGAGGGATGAAAGATGGGCTGGAGAGCCAAGAACTGGACCTTTAGCATCTCATGAGCCTTGTTAAGTGAGGAGAAACTATTTAGGGGTCTGAAGAAGATATATGATCAGATTTGCCTTTTTGACGTAATTCTGTTTATAAATCTTAGTGGCTAGGAGGAACACAAAACTAGGAGGAGAGACCAGTAAAGGGACTGCCATTTGTAGCAGTCCAAGCTAGAGTTGATAATATTCTGATCTAGAACGACATGAGGTAGAGTAGAAATGCATGGATTGAAAACGTAATTGAGGAATAGAATTGGTGGGACTTGGTGCTTTATCAGAAATGAGAGATTAGTGAGAGAAAAAGCCCAAAGCTGATGCCTGATATCTAATTTGGACAAATAACCAATTGTGGGGAATCATTCTCTATAACAGGAACTCAGGGAGAGAATGAGGTTTGGATTGGCGGGGAGAGGGGAGAGGAAGAAGATAATAAACCTACTTTGGGATTTGTTAAGACTGAGATGCCAGTGAGGTACCCAATCAGAGATGCCCAGCAAAGAGTTAGTTATATAGATCTGAAGCTCAGTAGAGCACCTTGGGTGTAGACAGCTTGGCAATCGTCAGCCTACAGTTGGTAATAGAAACCACTTAAACATTTGCTGAGCACCTGATATGTGTTATGTTCTGTACTCTATGTAAGGAAGATGGGGATATAGGATATACCTAGCATTACAGACTAGGATATATAATCTAGTGGAGAAGGTTCAACACTGGCTACATAATCATGTGAATATAAATATACTATTTTAGATACTGTGAAAGATACAGTAATCCATGATTATATAGCAAAGAAACTTGATCCAATCTGAGGAATCAAGGAACAATTTCCTGGGGAAAAAAGTGCATAAGCTGGGATCAGAATTGTGAGAGGGATTTCCAAGGTCATAGGGAGTGATGTAACAGAAAAAGAGAATGTTACACAAAACAGGACGAGAGCAATGAACCTAGTTTAAAGACCTTTAAAGTGAGTACGGCAGGATCACAGGGAGGGAAGGAAAATTGATTCAAGATATTTACAGAGGGGTGTTGGTAGATATGGAGAGGAATGGGTGGATTTGAGAGATATTTGAGAGGTGAAACTGACAAGTCAATAAGAGGAATTAGAGGGAGAGGGAGGAGAAATTATTAAGCGTAATTTGGGGTAGGAGTATGGTGTGTATCTGAGTGGATGATGGAACAGCATATACTGGAGAACTAGACCTAGGTGTAGAGAGAAAGATGCAAGATATCAGTTTTGGAAATACTGAATCAGAGAAGCCTTTAAAATATCCAAGTGGTAAAGGTGAGTGGGAAATTGGATATATAGGTTGGAGCTTAGAAGGGAAATCTGATCAGACATTTAATAAACCTATGGACTATCAGGATTTAAATGGTAGCTGAAGTCAAGGGCAGGGAGACTTTGAGGCGGAAAAAGGATTCTTAGGACCAAGGCTTGTAAAGCTCAATATTTAAAAGATAGATTTTTTTTTTTTTTTGTCTTTTATGTAGAGCCACACCTGCGGCATATGGAGGTTCCCAGGCTAGGGGTCTAACAGGAGCTTTGGCTGGCGGCCTTCGCCACAGCCACAGCAACGCGGGATCCGAGCTGCGTCTGCAGCCTTCACCACAGCTCACGGCAACGCCGGATCCTTAACCCACTGAGCAAGGCCAGGGATCGAACCCACAACCTCATGGTTCCTAGTCGGATTTGTTAACCACTGAGCCACGAAGGGAACTCCCAAAAGACATATTTTGAGATGAGCCCACAGAGTAGTATAGATGGAAGAGTCAGAGAGGTGGAGGTTAAGTGTAATGTTGGAGAATCCAAGGCTATTTTAATAAGCACTCACTCCACAGGCTTTAGGCTACTGAGAAGTCAGGGGAAAGATGGCTAAAACTGTCTGCTGGGTTTAGCAATGTCACCAATGACCTTCTCAAAAGTCATCATGGTGGAAAAATGAGAGCAGAAGCCAGTATGTTAGAATGGGCTGAAGAAAAAGTGGGCAGTGAGGAAATGGACATCTGTAGGTAATTATCAAGAATTTTGACTAAGAATGAATAGCAAACTAGGTGGGTGGCATGTCAGGGGTTGAAAGTCAGATCTTTGTTGTTGTGTTGTTCATTTCTTTGGTTTTGGTAGGAGAGAGTTGGGCTTGGAGCTGATAAGAATTCAGTAGAAAATGACATATGGAAGAAAAAGGGGGAGAATCCAAAGACGTAGATGAGATCACTTAAGAAAAAATGTTTAAAGGGAGAAGAGAAGATAATCTAGGCAAAAAATTAAATATCATTTAAGGTAATGTAGAGGACAGATGCACTAATATCTAGATAGTCCTGGGAGAAAAAGCAGAACATAGTTTCAGGGAAGCCATGGAAAGAGAGTGTTTCAAGAAGGGGTCAAATGTGCTGAGAGGTCAAAGATGATAAGGACTGAAAAACGTCTGTTGGTTTGAGTCGGTGGTCGTAATGGCCTAGGGTAGAATTGGTTCCTTGGAGCATTGCAATGAGTCCAGATTATAGTGGGTTAAAGTATGAACAGACAGTCATTTCACAGAGAATTTTCATGAAGAGGAGAGTGAACCTAGCGATGGACCAGAAGTTAAACAGAGCTTTGGGGTTTTGCTTTGGGATTTGTCAGTTAGGAGAGACTTGAAGATAATTAAATGTTGATAAGAAAGAAGAGACTGAATATACAGAGATGGGAGCTAAGAAAATAGTGAGATTCCTAATAAATGGGGCAGAAAGAAGAGAGCAAGTGAAAGGAATAGGCAAAGGAAGGAGGAGATACTGCTTTCCGGGGGCAACCAAAAAAGCAGGAGGAAACGGTGATGAAAGCAAAGATGTTTGTCTTATTGATGGCAGAATATTGAAGAAGTTACAGTACGGTGGGGCTTTATTTTCTTTGTTAAACAAGAGACAATATTTCCTCCTAAGAAAAAAATCAGAGATAGATATATAGAAAACTTCAACTGTCTTTGCAATATTTTATTTCCTCAATGGATGGCAGATATAAAAGTGAAATTCATTCATTATGCTTTTACATATGTTTAAAATATTTTGTTTTATAAAAATAATGGGAAGTGTGGTAGAGTCTGAAACTTGGGAAACACTAAGATTTGAAATAATCAATATGAGGAAAAAATGGCTAGGGAAACATAGGATGCTGGGCAGGCAGTATCCCAGTTGATTTTAAAGATAATGGCTTTACAATGGATAGTCAATTATTCACTGAATCACTTCTTTTTCATCTAGGGTAGCCGGCTAAGCTTCATTTTCCAACCTACAGTACAGCCAAATGGCTGAATCTGAACCCAAAGAATGTGAAACAAAGTGATATAAGCCCCTTTCATGCCCCTTCACAATCCTTACCTATGTGGCTTTTCCTTTTCTTTCTCTCCTAGATGATTAAATCAAGAGAACTCCAAGGACTTAGAGGAAGATGGAGCTACAACATGGTGGGAGCCTGGGTTCCTGAGCCAGCAAGAGGCTCTCAGGAGAGTCATCTGAGTGAGAATACACATTATGCTCTCTTGTGTAAGTGAGACCTTCATTTTTTCTATGTTAACCTTGTAAAATTTAGCAGTGGTTCCTCATAGCAGTTACTCTATCCTCGTACTCATCTTCACAAAGGCGTGATTTTTTTTTAATAGTGCTGAACAGCCATGTGCAGATGCTGAGAACCATTCAATTACATTCTCTGTATTAGATAATTGAATGGGATGGCCCAAAGGGCAAAAGAATGCAAAGAGTAATGAATAAATGATTGGATTTGTGAACGATTACATTCATTGAATAATGAGTACATAACTAATTAGGATTCCCATTTGGAGGACTTGAGAGACTTCAAGATGGTTGGGATTTCACAAACATAAAACAGATTCCTGTCCTCAGGAAGGTGCTAGAGACAGTGCTCCCTACCCGGATAAGCTGAATTTACCATAAGAATACTGGGTTCCATCCGACCCTAGTACCTGAGGAGTCTCAACCCGCACAACCATCAAATCTCCTTGCAAAGAATCTGGAAGAAAAAGACCTGTCCTCTAGCTGTGCCTAGGGCACTTTGTGTGGGAGAACCACCCCTCTGCCTGCAGGGAAGAGCTTCTGGCCTAAGCTCAGGTCGTTGAGTTTACCAATCTTAGTGGGCTTACCATAGGAGATGGAACGCTCTCAGCCATTGACCACCATAAATACTCACAGTGAGGGTGACAGAACAGATGACATGGGGAGCCTGATCTGTAGAAGCAGAAAGACTGTGGCATCTGTAAGTGCAAGGGCCCTCCTCTATCACATCCTGCCCACTCCAAGAAAACCTTCTTTGTAGGCCATGAGATGCCCCATCTCCAGGCCCTAAACTTCCAAAGACCCACAGGCCAGCAAGGCAGATGAACTTCCCAACTTCTTCCTGCAAGGCTTCCCACTGTGTGGTTGCTCTCAGGGCCTCAGTGGAGGCCTCCAAAAGTCCACGGGAGCAGTAGTCACCTGAGACCTACCCAGCTGCCTTCCCCAGCTGCCTTCCTTTCTATTCTCATTATTCCCTCCAAATGGGTCTTCATTTGAGCCTTGGAACCTACCTAGGACAGGATAGTTAATATGAAGAAGGAGGCTGAAGTTGGAGAAGACTGCAAACTTTGTAATTGATGGAAATAGCCCTGGTTTTGGAATTCAACAGACGAGTTCCATCACTTACTAGTTGTATGGTCTTAGACAGGTCACATAATTAATCTAAAATGACAATTACATTGTTTACCTCCCAGGATCATTTTAATTATTGTCAATGACTTATGCAAAAATCTCTGGAACATAGTAGATCTTCATAAGTGGTGATTTTTGTCGTTGGTGGGGGAGATGTTTAATGGATGTATTTCAGACAGCATGATTAAACTTTCTGAGAGGAAAAAAGGGAGGAAAGGTATGATTCAGGTTGAAGGTGGCCCTAAAAGGATGCCCATCTGTCTATCCTAGAAGCTCCATCTAACCTCTGTCCTTACCTACCCCCAGTGCCTTTGCACGACGTGCTTTCCTTCCACTTGTCTCTTCCGAGACTGCCACAAGCCTCATTCTCTCACCTCCTTCAAGTTTTCCCTCCAAAGTTCCATCCTTATAGAGGCCTTATCTTTCTATCCTGCATCTCTACCGAAGCATTCCCTAGCTTCCACTCTCTATCCCCTTACCCTGCTTTTATTTGCTTTATGATGATTGTCACAGTGTTCAACTAGAGATTATCATACTAAGTCATAAAGAGAAAGACAAATGCCATATGATATCACTTATATGTGGAATCTAAAATATGGCACAGATGAACCTATCTACAAAACAGAAAAGACCCAGAGACATAGAGAACAGACTGTGGTTGCCAAGGGGGAGGGAGGAGGGGAGTGGGATGGGCTGGGAGTTTGGGATTAGGAGATGCAAACTATGACATTTAGAATGGATAAGCACTGAGGTCCTACTGTCTAGCACAGGGAACTATATCCAATCTCTTGGGATAAACCATGATGGAAGGTCATATAAGAAAGGGAATGTATGTATGTATATATATATATGTGCATATATATATATATATATATATATATATGTATATATATGTGTGTGTGTATATATATATATGACTGGGTCACTTTGCTGTTACAGCAGAAATTGGCACAACCTTGTACATCAGCTATAATGTTTAAAATATGAAAAAAATTGTCACAACTAAAAAATTATCTATGTATTTCTTTTTTTATGGCCTTGCCTGTGGCATGTGGAAATTCCGTGGGCCAGAGATCAAACCTGTGCCATAGCAGTGACCTAAGCCACTGCAGTAGCAATGCCAGATCCTTAACCCACTGCACCACAAGGGAACTCCTATCTATGTATTTCTATACTTGTTTGTGACTGCCCAACTAGGTTATGAGATCCATCAGGGCAGGGACCTCTCCTATTTTCACAGTGTCCCCAGTACCTGGCAGATAGTAGATATACAGGAATGTTTTATCAGTGATCCCCTTGATAGATGCTTTTGAGTGGATGAAAAATGCTATATTTAATAAGGTATAATTTAATTTTATTCATTCATTTTGAAAAATATTTGTGGCGTATCTATTAATATCATCATAAAGTCATTATTGTCCATAGAATTTTTTTTCAGAACAAAAGTCTAATGTAAAAAGTTATATATCATTTTTCTCATAGTAAACCATCATCAAGGCCTCCACTAACAAAAAAAATCTTTTGATTTTCTGTAAACAGGGCACCCTGGCTGAGCCAGATTTCAAAAGTTTGATAGATCAGAAACACACACACATTTACACAATCACACATTTATTTTTTATATCTACATATTACTTATTACTTGGGGACTGGGTAGTGGGGTGAGGTATATTTAACCTGGACCACAACTTGTGTCCAGATATGTATAAATGAGTTCAACACACAGGCAAGGCCCCCAAAGAAGGCTGGCTTTCAGGGAAGGCTAACCAAGTGCCCTGGGCATGAATTTATGATGGTGGAGGTAAACTCCAGAATAACCAGCCAGACTCAGAAACATGGCCTGAGGGTGGGAGGAGATAATAATTTTAGCTTTTCTGGGAACTTGTTCCCCTTGCGGTGTGATGAACCCAGAAGGTAGAAGAGCCAGGCGTGTGAGTGGGAACTGCTGGTTCCCTCAACTTTGCAGCACTTTAGCTCCCAAGCGGCCTTGCTGTGGGACAAAGTGTATTGTCTTTTCACCTTGAAGGGGGCTGTTTGGATGCTGATATTAAGTAAGCCACGGGAATGAGATTTTGGAAGCGACAGCAGCAACTCTGTATCGAGGGAGCAGAAGAGCCATACCTCTGCAGGGCCAGCAGGGCCCTGGAAATTTCCACAGAGGCAGCAGTCTCCAGCTGGGCAACACTGAGGTGGCAGAGGCAGCTCTAGCTGGTGTAGCTGACACCACCACACAGTCTTCCTGGGAGATTTAAGACTTGCACATTCGAGTCCCCACGTGGCTGGCAGCCACAGCAAGCCAGCCCTAAGGACCCCCAAAATGCCTGGAGAGGGGAAATTTGCAAGGCACTGCCATTTTCCTATAAGCAGATGGAAACCAGGAGTTGAGGAGAATCCCAGATTAATATTAATAAATCCATATTTGCAGTCATATTAATAAAACCACATTTGTCCTCACAAGCCGGTAGAGATGGGTACATCCAGGTATGCTTATAGCCACAAACAAGGCTAAACTCTTTGGATCCCTGCATCTTCAGAATGGAACCCACGATTTCCACCTCCCCCTGCAGCCGCAGAGAGGATCCAAAAGGTTCAGATTCATTTGGAAGACAGAGCATATCCACCCCTTGCTGGCTTAAGAAAAAAAAAAAATTCAGAGTTCCCTTCGTGGCTAAGTGGTTAACGAATCCGACTAGGAACCATGAGGTTGCGGGTTCGATCCCTGGCCTTGCTCAGTGGGTTAAGGATCCGGCGTTGCCGTGAGCTGTGGTGAAGGTCGCAGACGCGTCTCGGATCCCGTGTTGCTGTGGCTGTGGCAAAGGCCGGCAGCTACAGCTCCTGTTAGACCCCTAGCCTGGGAACCTCCATATGCCACGGGTGCGGCTCTACATAAAAGGCAAAAAGACAAAAAAAAAAAAGAAAGAAAGAAAAGAAAAAAGAATTCCAGCACATTCTCATAAAAGTCTGAAAGAGAAAAGCAACTTCAACATTTGAGTCAAATATAGACATTTAATTCTCTATTAGGTGCAGTTGAGTTTTATTAAATTGAAAACAATTTGAAAGAAAACTCCATGAGATTGGAATCTTACTTAAATTAATGAGTAATGCTTATTACTCATCACCAGATATATGGTTCTTGGGTGATGAGCTTAGTTTACAAGGCAAGAGATTTTTAGCAAGGCGGTGCAGCAGTGAAATGGAAAAACTGTAAGCTGTATTATTATAATATTAAAAATGTAATGTTATAAGTTTTGTTTTATTAAGCAAAAGTATCTGTGGAAAAAAAAGCACCTTATTGCGTCTCTGATACAAAAACATAGCAAAGTAACTGAAGTTCTAAGGAGTAGACAAAAATTTTCCATAAGAGGCAAATAGTAAATATTTTAGACTTTGTAGTTCATAGAGCCTCTGTCACAAATAGTCCAACTTGGGAGTTCCTTTGTGGCTCAGCGACTTACGGATCCAGCATTGTCACTGCAGCAGCTCTGGTCACTGCTGTGGTGGAGGTTCGACCCCTGGCCCAGGAGCTTCCATATGCTTCAGGAGTGGCCAAAACAAAAAAGCAAAATCCAAATAGTCCAACTCTATTAATGTAGCACAAAAGTTGCCATAGACAGTATGTACACAGATGAATGTGCCTGTGTCCCATGAAAACTTTACTCTAGACAACTGAAATTTGAATTTCATATAATTTTCATGTGTTCCAAAATATTAATCTTTTTCTTAAGGAAAAAAAGCCACTTGAAAAGATGAAAACCATTCTTAGCTTGTGGTCCATCCAAAAACAGATGGCAAGCCACATTTGGTTTGTGGGCTGTAGTTTGTCAACTTCTCTTCTAAATGGTTGACTTTTAAAGGCCTGTTGTGAGTTACCTCTAAGATTTTGTAGGTGCTTTTTTGCGCACCCACTGTAGGTGGCACTCTCTTCTTACTACTAATCTACCTGCTTTCTGTTAATGTTCACCTCAAACTCTGGTTTGCAATGATGTTCCTTGTTTTCCTTCTAACCTCCCTTTCATATGTCTTTCACCTTCTGCCCCAAAGCTCTTGGGTTTACTCTACTTACAAACTCTTAACACCCCCCTATAAGTCAGTTACCTCCCAGAAGTCTTTAGTAAATGCTGCACATTGCGCATTAATGTATAGTCAATGGTATTGGCTGGGAGAGCCATTATGAGCTATAGGGAGTGAGCTAAATTACGCTTTGCTTTGGAAGAGCCAGTCCATTCACAGTAAGCAGACTTTCCTGATAAGAATACAATTTATAGTTCTTTGTTGCCCATCCCTTCCCGCTTAGGTCATTGGGTGTGCAAGCCAATGTCTTGGGTAACTGGACATCTTACAGTTGTGCTATAGAGCAGAGAAAATGACTTTCATGTTCATTTTTCCCAGAGAAACGTTAAATGTGATTTCTCCCAAATGAATTGCCACCTGTAAAATAATCCAGTGGCCTTGCCTTGCAGGGGAAGGGATGTGTGTATGTGTGTTTCTGTAGTGTGTGTGTGTGTGTGTGTGTGTGTGTGTGTGTGAGAGAGAGAGAGAGAGAGAGAGAGAGAGAAAGGGGAGGGGGAGGGGAGAGAGAGAGATAAATTCAACCAGTAAAAGACTTTCTGTTGTAACATTAATGAAAGCTCTGAACTCTGCCTTGGGTCATGCTCTTAGCTTGACCTTCCTGATTTCCTAATTGCTTGTTTGCTTGGTTGATAATTCCTAAGAATAAATCTTCCCGATTTATTCATCAAATTAAATTTATTAAGTGTCTATTGTGTGCCAGGCACAGTTCTAGGAACTTGGGGTCCCTCAGTGAACAAAGTAGACGAATATCCCTTGTTTTGTAGTGTTTATATTCTAGAGAGGAAAGACAGGAATAAACAGTAGATAATAAGTCAATTAAGTAGTGTGTTAAAAGATGATAAGTACTATTTAAAAACAAAGCAGAGGGGTTCAAAAGTTCTGAGCTTGGGTATTTCTAATTTTTAATAGGATCGTCTGGTTAGGCCCATTTAGAGGTTGACATTTGAGCAAAGATTTCAAGGAGGTACAGGAATTTGACATGTTGATATCTTAGTTAAGACTATTCAGGCAGCAGAAGCAGCTAATACAAAGGCCCTGAGGTAGCAATATGCATGATGTTACCATTTTCCTGAATTAGAAAATTTTAGCCTTGAGAGCTTATCTCTTACAAAATGACTAGCACGTCTAGACCCCTCTCCCAAATAAAGTAACGCAAACTGGTTCTTTGGCTACTCCACTTACTCCATCTTATTCTGTAATTAGATAGCATCATAGTGCAGTGCAAGCAGACCTCAGGGATATTGAAGATTCAGTTCCATACCACTACGCCAAAGTGATTATCACAAGAAAGCTAGTCAAGAATTTTTTGGCTTCCCAATGCATATAAAAGATATGTTTATCCTGTACTATGGTCTATTAAATGTGCAATAGCATTATGTCTTTTAAAAGAAAGTATACATCTTAATTAAAAAATACTTTATTGGTAAAAAAAAAATTCAAACTGTCCTCTGAGCCTTCAGCAAATTTTAATCTTTTTGCTGGTGGAGGATCTTGCCTCAATGTCAGTGTCTGCTAATTGATCACGGTGGTGGTTGCTGAAGGCTGGAGTGGCTGTCACAATTTCTTAGAATAAGACAACAACGAAGTTTGCTGTATGGGTTGACTGTTCTTTTCATGAACAGTTTCTCTGTATTTAATGTGCAATGCTGTTTGGTAGGATTTTGCAATAGAACTTCTTTCAAAATTCGATCAAATCTTCTCAAAACTTGTTGCCATTTTATCAACTAAGTTTATGTCATATTCTAAATTCCTTGCTGTCATTTCACAGTATCTTCACCAAGAGTAGATTCTGTCTCAAGAAGCCACTTTTTTTTTTTTTGTCTTTTGTCTTTTTAGGGCTGCACCTGCAGCATATGGAGGTTTCCAGGCTAGGGGTCTAATTGGAGCTGTTGCTGCCAACCTACGCCAGAGCTATAGCAACGTCAAATCCGAGCTATGTCTGCAACCTACACCACAGCTCACGGCAACGCTGGATCCTTAAACCACTGAGCGAGGCCAGGGATGGAACCTGAAACCTCACGGTTCCTAGTTGGATTTGTTTCCACTGTGCCATGACGGGAACTCCAAGAAACCACTTTTTTGGCTCATCCGTAAAAAGCAACTTCTCATCTGTTGCAGTTTTATCATGAGAGTGCTGCGATTTAGTCACATCTTCAGGTTCCACTTCCAATTCTAGTTCTCTCAATTTTTCTATCACCTCTGCAGTTACTTCCTTCACTGAAGCCTTAAACCCCTCCAGTCATCCATGAGGGTTGGAATCCACTTCTTCCAAACTCCTGTGAATGTTGATGTTTAGACTTCTTCTCATGAATCACAAATATTCCTAATGGCCTCTGGAAATGGTGAATCGTTTCCAGAAGGTTTTTTGACAGATTTTGCCAAGATCCACCAGAGAAATCAGTATCTATGGCAGTGTGTGAAGTGTATTTCCTAAATAGTAAGACTTGAAACTCAGAATGGCTCCTTGATCTATGGGCTACAGAATAGATGTTGCATTAGGAGACAGGAAAACAATGTGAATCTTATTGTCCATCTACATCAGAGCTCTTGGGTGACCAGGTGCATTTTCAATAACCAGTAATATTTTCAAAGGAATCCTTTTTTTCTAAGAAAGAGATCCCAACAGTGGGCATAAAATATTCAGCAAACTGTGTTGTCAACAGAAGTGCTGTCAGCCAGCCTTTGCTGTTCTATATATAGAGGACAGGAAGAATAGATTTAGCATAATTCATAAGGGTTCTGAGATTTTCAGAATGCTAAATGAGTACTGACTACAACTTAAAGTCACCAGCTGCATTAGCCCCTAGCAAGAGAGTCTTCCTGTCCTTCGAAGCTTTGAAGCCAGGTATTGACTTCTCCTCTTCAGCTATGGATGTCCTAAATGGCATCTTCTTACAACAGAAGGCTGTTTTGTCTACATTGAAAATCTGGGGGAAAAAAAGCAGTTCCCCTGTGGCTCAGTGTTAACAAACCCAACTAGTATCTATGAGGATGCAGGTTTGATCTCCAGCCTCCCTCAGTAGTTTAAGGATCCAGCGTGGCTGTGAGCTTGTGGTATAGGTTGCAGACATGACCTGGATCCCACGTCACCGTGGCTGTGGCGTAGGCTGACAGCTGCAGCTCTGATTCAACTGCTAGCCTGGGAACTTCCATATGCCTAGGATGTGGCCCTAAAAAGACAAAAGAAAGAAAGAAAAATAAGGAAGGAAAGAAAAAGAAAGAAAGAAAGAAAGAAAGAAAGAAAGAAAGAAAGAAAGAAAGAAAGAAAGAAAGAAAGGGAAAGAAAGAAAGAAAGAAAGAAAGAAGATATGTTATTTAGTGTAGCCTTCTTCATTGTCTTAGCTAGATCCCCTGGATAACTTGCTGCAGCTTCTACCTCGGCACTTGCTGCTTCCCCTTGCACTTTTTTTTTTTTTTTTTGCTTTTATCTATTATTAATTTTATTAAAGTTTAGTTGACTTACAACCCCTTGCACTTCAATGTTATGAAGACAATTTATTTCCTTAAACCTCATGAATCAAATTCTGTTAGCTTCAGACTTGTCTTTTGCAGCTTCCTCACCTCTCTCAGCCTTCATAGGATTGAATAGAGTCAGGGCCTTGCTCTGAATGAGGATTTGGCTGAAGGGAATATTTGGCTGGTTTGATTTTCTGTCCAGACTGCTCAGACTTTCTGCATTTCAACAACAAGGCTGTTTTGCTTTCTTATCATTTGTGTGCTCACTGGACTTTTAATTTCCTTCGAGAACTTTTCCCTTGCACTCAAAGCTTGGTTAACTGGTGCAAGAGGCCTTGCTTTTGGCCTCTCTTGGCTTTTGACATGCCTTCTTCACTAAGCCTAATCATTTGTAGTTTTTGACTTAAAGGAGAGACATACGGCTCTTTCTTTCATTTGAAGATTTAAAAGCCCTATAGGGTTGTTAATTTGTGTGATTTCTGTATTGTCGAGTCTCACAAAATAGGCGAGAGGAGAGAGAGATGGGGGAACAGCCTGTTGGTGGAGCAGTCAGAACACACACATTTGTCAGTTAAAGGTCACCATCTATGTGAACTTAAGTTCATCCCATCTATGTGGGTGAGGTTTATGGAGCCCCCAAACAATTACAGTAGAAACATCAAAGATCACTGGTCAAAGATCACCATCACAAAAATAATAATGGAAAGTTTTGACACAGAGACACAAAATGAGCAAATGCTGTTGGAAAAATGATGCCCACAGACTTCCTCAACACAGAGTTGCAACAAACCACCAGTTTGTGGAAAAGCGGTATCTGCAAAGAGCAGTATAGGGTAAAGCACAGTAAAAAGAGGTCTGCCTATAGAGATTTGTGATTTCAAGCTGAATTGACTTCCTAGAATCCTCTCTCTTATTCTGGAATGGGAGGTAGCATAAGCAAGAAATTAAGATCTAAACTAAGAGAGGTGAAGGTTTAGATCTCAATTCTGCCAAATAAAAGGCATGGGGCTTTGAGCAATCTGCAGGCTCCAGTTGCCTTAACTCTAAGTTGAAGATAATAATAATAATAATACCTAAATCATAGGGATTTTTCCAAAGACTAAATAGAATATTAAATAGAATAGTACATGTCTAAATAATAATAATAATAATGAGAGTGGGAGGAAACTTTAGGAAGTGATGAATATAGTTATGATGTTAATAAGGATGATAGTTTTCTAAATGTGTCCTTATCTCCAAATTCATCAAGTTATATACCTTAAGTATGTATAACTTTTGACATGTCAGTCTTACTTCATTTAAATGCCTTGAAAAATAGCAATAAGAATTTGAGTAATGCATGTAAAACTCTTGGCACAGAATCAGTCACAGATATTTCCTATTATTATCAGGTATTATTTTTGTACTTTTTACCTTGGAAAGATAACTTTGATGTTTCATAAGGGACCTAATAGAAGGTATTTCATTGTCCAAGACTTTGATCTTGAATTTGTCTGAAGGAATTTATCTCAAGTGGAAAAAAAATATCTATATGGGGTAAATTAGGAGCCCCTATTCATTGACTTAGAGATGAATATGCCTATGATAGCGATATTATTACCCTTCATTTCTCTGATGAACCTTGTGTGTAAAAGTATTATTTTCCCTATCATTTCTCAGCCTTTTGGCTAAGATCAAGTGTAAAGTATTATTTTCCTAAATGCCGAGGCTTACTATGTATGTCAGCATACACTCAAGGGAGAAAAAAAATGATAATGAAACAAGCTGCTTGGTTTAAAAAATACCTTTATAAGATTTTCCTCCCTTCTCATTTTATAGAATTTTAAAATTACATGATCCAAATCTCTTCCAGACAAAATTGCCCAAGATGAGAATCCTGCCATCTATAGAGAAAAGATGAATCCTGTAAGTTGTACAAGTAATTGCCAAAAAGTTTAATGAAAATCTGTTCCAATACAGTGAAAATCAAAGAACAGGAAATATCTCCCATGCTGGCAGCAGCAGGAAGAGAGAGAAAACCCACCATGTTTTATAAATAAATGTAAGGATTTGAACTAGTGGGCATGAGAAAAGGGAGGAAATAATTATAACTCCATGCCTAGGAGAATGTTATTTAATTAAGCAAAATGATAAGCCTCCAGTCAGGACATAGTCTCACGTTCTTAGCAATTTACGCTAAAGAGGGAAGGAAGCAGCCAGAGTAATAACTAGACTGAGATAAATTAGTGTTTTCATTTCTGGTGAGCTCCCCACGAACATTAGCATCACCATCGGTAGCCTTGGTTCTCTGTGTACTTTTGAAAATGGATAGACTGAGTGGAGGAAAACATTTTATTCTCATCTCGCATTCAACAGGCTAATTGCATTACGTGAACAGAAACAAATATCCTTCCTCCAAAGATTTTCAAATCTTTCCCCAAAAAAGCTTTGTTCAGTGATGCACATAGCAGACCCATTCAAAGTGACTTCGCCCCAAAGCTGGGTCTTTTCCACCAGGCTGAGTAGGAGGGAAGGGGCGAGGTCATTGGAGGCAGACAGGCTAGGCTCCCAGGCTTTGCCACCTGGCCACTGAGCGATCTGTGGCAATTTATTTATACTTATGAGTCCTTTCTTCCTCATCTGTGAAAAGTAGGGGAACGGCACTGTCTTACAATGGCACCCTTCCAAAGGTGGCCTGGGATACTCAAAGGACCTCCATAATTTCCATTAACCATCCATCCCCAAAGCCATCACAGATAAAAATGAACTAAGTAAAAATAGTATGATTGCCCTGAAAATGAAGCTTCATACTCAATCCTTATATTCTTCTTTGTGCTCATTCCTTTCATCCATCCCACATGGAACTAGATCGCTGCTTCTAAGACCCTCCATGGAACAAGTCTTAGTTAAAATACTTTGGTGGTAAGACACAGAAGTCCATTCCAGCCAGCTAAACAAAAGTTGATTCGAAGGGTGCTGGTTTATCTCTTGGAGCCCATAGAAGATCAAAACTGGGAAGTGGAAAAACATCAGCAACCCAGACACGTCTCTGGGTTCTTCCTTCTGCCCCTCTCTACCTGTGTGTTTCCACTTTTGATGTTTTAAAATCCCAAGAGGACTCTAGGACACAAACTTCAGAATATCAACATTAAAACTTATTTTCCTTGGGTTTGACAGTTCTGATCCATTCTAGAAACAGGGGCCACACATTTTAAGTAGGGCAAGTGAATGCCTTCTATAGATACTCTTTGGCAAGACCAGTGGGGTCACAAAGCAGGCATATTTTTGTTTCTGTTGCCCTCTTTCAGTTCCTCCACGTGGGGCTAGTTATTCTCCTGCCCTGGAATTAAAACTTGGAAGTGCAGTTACTTTTTAACTTATTCTAGGTAATTCAGAGAGTCTGTGGTCACTTTAAGTCTCACAACATAGTCCCCAATCAGCATGTTCAGCCCCATGTGCTCACGAACCCTTCCACCTTCATTTAAAGGAGCTTGTTCCATTCTCCTGGGACTGGTCTGTTGCACCATGGAAGACTGTGCCTCGCTGGCCCTGTCTTGCCTGTAACAGTTTGTCCCAACATCCTGAACCCATTAAGAAGTCTGCAGGGTTTGAGATTTGCTTCCTCTTGACAAGTGCTGTGTGATGGTCAGCCTCGTGACCTGACTTGGAATCTAATCCTGTAGCCGAAGGTAACTGGTCCCTTGGGTTCCTTGACCAGCTGCTCTAATGCAGCTGCTTACTCCCCAGCCATCTCCTCCCCCCTGGAGCATTGCCCTGGGCAACTGAGGTGGCCTTGCTTGAGGTGCCTGAGAGTTTCGCTCCCTCACGGAAGGTGACAAAGGACTGTGTGATGTGAGGGTACCAAAGCCAGGCATCCTTGCCTCGGGATGGGGCAGACTCTGGTGCTGGCCGTGCACCAAAGGTCCCCAAAATTTCACACCAAGGCTTCATTTCACCAGAAACTACATTCTTGCTTAATCTCTACTTTCCTAGCCAGCTTTCTCCACTCCTCTACAGATTGTTCCTCTAAATGCTCTCAATAAATTGCTTAGACAACAATCCCTGGCTCAGGCTCTATTTCTAGAGAATGCAATCTAAGACCGCTACGTACCGTTTCTTGGTTCCCCAGTCAAAGCTTGCAAGTATCACCTTGTTAAGGCAGAAACTGATTATCCTAAAGTGGTAGTACCCTAGTCCTCTTCCACCAGAACAGTGAAGTCCCCGAACCCTTTTTTTTTCTTTTTCCTTTTTAGCTGCCCTGAGTGGCATATGGAGTTCCCAGGCCCAGGTATCAGATCTGAGCTGAAGCTGTGACCTACACTGCAGCTGCAGCTACACTGAATCCTTTAACCCATTGTGCAAGGCTGGGACCGAACCTGCATGCTGGCGCTTCAGAGACACCACCCATCCCATTGCACCACACTGGGAATGCCCCCCCACAACACTTTAATAGTCAATAAGGTATTGATTTGCCTCAACATAAGAGATTGCAATTCGAGATCCTCCCTAACATTCTCTTTTGTTCCTGATTGCTTCCTGCCCAAAAGAGAGAAAGAGATCAATGTGGTTTTTCTTTTTCTTTTCCCCCCCGTTTAGATCATATTATTTAGCTATCCAGTACCTAACTCTGAATACCAGTATTTTCCAGTAAATCAGAAAGGAGGATTATCTGTCAACTCCAAAAGGAAAAATCAAACCAAGATGCACAAGCAGAAAAAAAAAAAATCAAATTTCTCCAGGTCATTCCCCTACGTCATTCCTTCAGAATAGAAACAAAGCAACAGAATTGCTTTATTTTTTCAGACAACCTGGCCCAAAGGAAGCAGAAGGAAAAGGATGAACTCAGAGTTGCCTGTACTTAAACAAAGGCTTCCTGTGAGTAAATAATGTGCATTAAAAGGTCACTCTTGGTTCTTTTCACTCAGTTCTGACATAGAAAAATGTCTGATTGCCAAGAAGAGCATTTTGTCCTAGTGTGAATCCTAGCTCACAGAAAGGCAATGTTAATCCAGACAGCCTTGACAGGTGAAATGAAGGCAGCCTTAAATGCCTCCCACCGAGCCACAGGAAAACAGATGGGAAGTAAGAAAGTTCTCAGTAATGCTCTAGCACAGAGGTCAGCAAACTTATTCTGTAAAGCAACAGATAGTAAATATTTTTGGCTTTGCAGGCTAAACCGTCTCTGTTGTAATGACTCGGTTCTGCCAGTATAGCTTGAGCCACTCTAGATGATATTTAAAAGAATAGGCATGGTCATCCCCCATTAAGACTTTATTAACGGGAGTTTCCGTTGTGACTTGGTGGATTGAGAACCTGATGAGTATCCCTGAGGATGCAAGTTCTATCCCTGGCCTCACTCAGTGGGTTAAGTATCGTCATTGCCATGAGCTATGGTATAGCTCCTGAACGCAGCTCGGATCCTGCATAGACCGGCAGCTGCAGCTCCTGTTCGACCCCTAGCCTGGGAACCTCCATATGTCATTGGTGCAGCCCTAAAAAGCAAATAAATAAATAAATACATACATACATACATACATACATACATACATACTTTATTAATGGGTACAGAAATCTGAATTTTATGTAATTTTCATATATCTCAAAATATTCTTCTTTTAATATTTTTCATCCATTGAGAAATGTAAAAATATTCTTAGCTCCTGGATCATCTGAAATCACGGGTGGACTAGATTTGGACCAAAGGCTGTTGTTTGCAAACCCCTGCTCTATGTCATAGAGTAGAATTTTTTTTGCTTTCAATTCATTCAGGACTGGAAGTTAGTTGTTCAATTAAAAAAGTCAGGTAAAGTAAGGAGTCATAGAAATAATAATACTTATTTTTAATAAACTACTTTTTTTTAGTGGCTGCACTCATGACCTATGCTGTAACAGCTGGCAATGCTAGATCCTCTAACCCACTGCACTAGGCCAGGGATCCAACCCACACCTCCGCAGCAACCCAAGCTGCTACAGTCAGATTCTTAACCCACTGTACCACAGCAGAAACTCCAGTAAAGTACTTTAAATAACCACGCATCACTAGATGTGCACTTACCAATTCTTCCAACCTAGGGCCATGACTTTATTTTAGCAAAGTCTGCCAAATAAGACTTCAGATGGCTTTCCTTAGTTCTTTGACTAAAGTTTCCAGTTCAGTTTAGTCTCAAGTAGAATGAGAATTTAAAGCTTCTTGCCAATTCATGTAAGGCACAGAATGCTTCTAATTTTTACAAACCTCCCCAATCTTTTATGGTTGTGCCCCCCATACTTTTTGACAGCCATGTTTCAGAGACTTGCTTTTACAAGCGTTTTTTCAAAGCACCCAGGTCAGTTTCTTCAACCAGCAATTTTCTTCCTTATTCAACTGCATAGTTGTTATGACAAAGAAAAGTGGCATAAACAGGTGTAGAAGCAAATGTAATGAACATTTGATAAGCATAGAACTGATGTGTGTCTGTGTGTATGATTGAGACCAGCTTGCCAGGCACAAGCATTCTGTGGGTAGTGGGCGTCCATCTCTACTTCCCAAGGAAGGAAGGTAATGACCGTTAATGCAGCAGCTAGTTGAGTAGAGTATCCTGCTTTCTGACCATGCCCTTCCAGTGCCTGAACTAGATTTGGGAAGGAAAACTAGTACAAAGATTTTACATCTTCTTATTGAAAGAAGTTAGTAGAATTGCATTTCCCAGTGCTTAAAGCAAGAGCATACCTAGCTCCTCTCATAAGAATACATTTGTCATCTTCTTTCTCAACAAAGATAAAAGACCAATTCAAGTAAGTTAGCCCATGATCTAGAAGGAACATATTGAATCTTCCCAGGAGGGATGAGCACTCTACCACAGTCATGGGTATGCTCTGCTTTGAATAGCAGTGGGAGTGAGTTTTATGGATGGAAATTAGTACAGCTGTTGAAGGAATGTCAAGCTGATTAGAGCATAATCATCATGAAAACATAGTCAAAATGTAGTGGAATGAGCCAAAAGGGAATTAGGAGAGAAGAGAAACAAGGGTAGCCCCAACAAAAGAATTGCCACTGCCATGTTGCCAAAAATAAATGTGTCTTCTCTTTAGCAATTAAATTCCAATACTTTTATCTCTCCAATGAGCACAGTATTAGTGAAAAATGAATTAATATATTTGAACTATTTGTACATATCTTCCTAGATCTCTCCAGTGGAATATGAACATCCTTTGTAATTAATCCTTGTTTATTCTCATGAAATAAGAGTGCATGTGGCTTTTAGCCTCCATCTCAGTACCTGTCATCCATTCCCACTGAACCGCCACTGCTCTCTGATAGATGCTCTGCCCATTCTTACATGAAGTGTTCATCCTTTTTCACGTTATCCTTATACTAATGTAACCTGCGATCTTTGCCAAGAAAAGGGTCAACACTTGAACAATCAAGCTTCTCCATCAAGCTTCTCCATTCTGATTTGATCTTTTGAGAAATTCATCTAATTTTCAACCTGAGCTTTGGCCTATTGTTGCTCTTTAGACAAATGCATATCAGAATACCCACAGGCTGTAATCAGACCTCTGACTCTTTTAGAACTGGGTGGATGGAAGGAGAGATGGGAAGGGAGAAGAAGAGTGCTTGTATCTGGTCTTCTAGCACCTTAAGCTACTGGTATGCTCTGTGATGTTGAAAACTCTTTCCTGAGACATGTGAGGTCCCTTTCATTTTTTCCTGGCTGATCTCCTCCGTACTGACCTCCCTTGACTAAAGGGTGCATCCTATTTCTCACGCAGACCTTGGGCATTTCCTGATATCCCTCCTCCTAATATTTCTCTCTCTCTTCCCCCCCACCTCTCCCTCTCTCTCTCTCTCTCTCTCTCTCTCTCTCTCTCTCTCTCTCTCTCTCTCTCTCTCCCTCCCTCCCTCCCTCTCTCTCTCTCTCTTTCTCTCCCTTTCTTTCTGTCTCTATCTCTCCCTCCTCCCTCCCTCCATTCAGGAAAGAGTCCCACTTGTATATGTTACATCCACAAACTGAAAATTCAGTTCATCTGAAGGCAGAACCCTTTTCTTGGTTCTGGAGACACTGCAGTTTCTCAGCCCTTCCTGAGCCCCCTTTCTCATGTCTTGGGCAGGGGTCTGACTTTAGTCCTCGTGTATCTGAAGTTTCTCAGGCAAGAGTCAAACACCAGTCCCTGTATCTCCCAACAGCCAGAGGCACATTTCAAACTCTATCAATGCTTTCCTTCCTGGCTCCCTGACACGGATGGAACTAGACAGTAACCCATTTCCACACCACCTCTGAAGGGAGTGAGAACCTACAGCTATGCTGCAGTCCTCTTGTTGAAGAGAAATTGCTCAACCATCTCCTGCACAAAGTCCTCTCTCTGATGCCTTTTTATAGCCTTAATATGGCTGAGGGGTCCAGGAGTCCTGGAACAAAATCTTGGACTCAATCCCTTTAAAATCACTTATGATGATTTGGCTGACTCATTTTGGACTTGCATCTCTGTTGTAATTTCTTGTCTGGCCTGCTTCTTCAATCTTAACATGGCTATACATGTAAAATATTATCACCCAGAGATCATAAGCCGAAAAACTTTTGGATATTGTATATCCTTTTATCTATTTAAAGTATATTTTTCTTAACAAAAATGAGGTTATTTTGCAACCTAAAATTTTTTTTCAGTTAGCAATATATTGTGAGCATCTTTCTGTATCAACAAATCTCTACATCAACATTTTTCATAGTTAAAAGCTATTCCACTGCATGGAAACGATCATTATTTAATCAATTCTTTCTTGACATAGATTGAGACTATTCTTTCTATTATGATAAATGATCTCGGGAAAGACATTTTTATTTATGTATGTCAATCTATTCATTTATTTAACCAATATTTATTGAGCACCTTTTGTACAAGAGTACTATGATTTTCTTGGGATAAACTTCTAGATGTGGAATAGCAGAGTCAAAATGTATGCACATTTTGAAATATTTGCTATATATTTCCAAATTGTCCTGCAGATGTATATGTTTGTATATATGTTTATGTAAGTGAAAGAGACTACATTTGGTCCCCAGAAAAGAAAAATATTTCTTTTGGGAAACTTCATTATTTGGGAAATTTAATGTAATACACTTAATATATGACATGAATGTATTTACTTAGTGCCAACAAATTATTGAATCTGCCTTCTTTTCCTCTAAACTAGTTTTAGACTTGCATTAAAAAGTCGCCCCAAAAATAGAACCTCCTTATCTCTCTTCGATCTTCCTAAAGCTTATATCTAACCATAGCACAATTATCAAGAACAGGAAATTGATATTAAACTATTACTAATGAACTGCAGAACTTACTTATTCAAGCTTTACCAATTGCACTCCTAATGTACTTTTTCTATTCCAGGATCTTATACAAGATTCCACTTTGTGTGTACTTATTATTTCCCCTTTGCCCCCTCCAATCTGTAACCATTCCTTAGTTTTTCTCTACCTTCCATGACGTTGAAACTTTTAAAAAGTACTGACTGGTTAGTCTGACTGGTTAGTTTCTAGAATGTTTCACATTTGGGGTTTGTCTGATGTTTCCAACAATCAGATTGAAGTTATGCATTTTTGGCAAGAGTACATCATATGAAGTGGCCCTTGACATCGATATGTCTTTTTACTCATGATGTTGACCGTGATCTTTTGGAAATGCCATTTTAATGATACAGAAGGAGAGTGGAAGTACTACTTATAGGAAATCAACTATGTACTAGGCACACTGCCTTCGTTCTTTCCGAAATCCTCCTAAAGACTCTGTAAATTGTCTCATTATCCCCATTTTATTGAGTCTTTAGAAATATGGGGACTTCCCCGGTTTTGCAGTGGGTTAAGGTGCTGCCATTGTCACGGCTTGGCACAGTTCCATCTCTGACCCAGGAACTTTCACATGCCATGGGCATGGCCAAAAATTAAAATTAAAAAAATTTCAAAATTCAAATATGTAGCTCAGTCAAAGTCATTAAAGATTTGTCTGACTCCAAAGCCAGGGCTTTTCCAGCACAGGGTAAACATTTCTTCACCTTGGGAAACCATTAACCAGCAAACCATGTCCATGTAGGTGTGAGTCGCTACCCTTCTGGGGTCTGAGTCACAGTTTTGTTTTCCTCCCGATGAGGTGTGTAGCGTCCCATTGTGAGAAATAGTCCTCTATTATTGATTAACAAAATCAAAATTTATGGAAAACTTTTCCGTCTTACACAACATCATAGTGACTCTGATCTTTCCTTGGCAAGATTTGTAATGTTATTTTCTTTGAGGTTATTGTAATATAGAAGCCAAAAGACAGGAGAAAAATAATTTCTTAAATTGAAAATTTGTGAGATGTTGTTTTTCACTCAGTCATAAGTAGACAAGACGCATCAAATCTGAAAGTCAATGATTTATTCCTCTCTTTAGATAATTTGTTTTCTGGGGAAGGAGAGCACGCAAAGCATAATACCTACATAGCACTTTTCTATTTTGGATAACTAATGCTTGCACCCTGTGAATGTCCCTGCGGTACATTTTAAAGAGTTAACACTTCGATCAGATCTGATAAGATGGCTGAATCTGAAAGAAGAAGCAAAAAAGTTGAACCCCGGAAGGAAAGCAATATGAGATAATGCATGGAAAGTGTTTAGCATAGTGCCTGGTGCACATAAATTTTAGCTCTTCTTGCTGCCACTGAAGCTGTCCTAGATGTCACTGTTGTTTAACCCGGTGAAGGGAGTATGTGGCTGGCTCATCACTTGCTCCATGAGGCAAAATATCAGACTGCTGTAAATTTAGCAAAGAAGATGACTGGTCACTGGCCAGTTTGGCAGCTCTTTATCTTCTATAAGTACTCTTGGGCTATTCCACTGCAATATAAGCTAAAAGCACCATTATGAACCCATTTGGGAGCAAGGTTTGGAGTTAAATCAAGGCAGTGTGGCAAGGAGTCAGTTAGCTCAGGTCAGCCACCTTTGTAATTACTTCCTTTTTGGGCTTCCCATCTGAGAGTGACTTTGGCATAAGTAATCATAGGGCAGAGTTTCTCAACCTCAGCATTACTAATGTGTGATAACTGATATTTTGGGTGTCATTAGGAGCTGTACACTGTAGTATATCTTGCACATACCTGGCCATTACCTTCTTGATGCCATTAGCATCCCCACCCCAGTTGTGACAACCAAAAATGTCTCCAGGCATTTCCAAATGAATCCTGGGTGGGGGGTGGGGGATCAACCATGGAGAACAACTGCTAAAAGGTAATGAGTAATTCCACACTCAAAATAAATGATCAGAAATTCAAATTGGAAATGTTGGGGGATAAGGAAACAATATTTATTGGGAAATGTGTTTTGGCAGATAATACCTCATGTACTTCATGTCATTTTCATGGTAGCTCTATGAAAGTTTTTATTCTCCATTAATATATGGGAAAACAGAGACTCACAGGAATCAAGTGATGTGCCCACTTGCCCACATACCCATTCTTTGGTGGGGTGGAGCTCTGACAATAAGTCCCATGCTCATTCTACTACACCTTCATGACTCTCGGTACAAATAGGGGAGGTTTAGCCTCATCATACCGTTTCTTCTGCCCAGGAAGGGGAGAATGACATTTACCTAGTACAAATGGTTATTAAGCTATTGTCTCTCACCATAAAATCCACCAGTCTTTATTTGGCTCCATGAAGCTGTGACTGTGACTCAAAACTACATTTCTCCTTTATCATTTAGCTTCCTACTTGGGTTTGCCAGTAGAGGGTGTTAGAGGAAAATTGGTAGGCAGGAGGAGGGGAGAGGGCTTTCTTTCTTCCTATAAGCTAGCTGTTTCTGATCCAGCTGATTCAGTGACTGCCACTGCTGGGAGCTTAGAATACTAACAGCAGAAGCCAACACTAAGTCTCAAATATGGTAACACTCTTCCAGGGGACCAAACAGCCACCCAGTGGCAGGTTAATTACCCTGGATCTCTTCTGTCACCCACAGAGTTGTATCCTCTCTTCACTTGAGTAGACATGCTTTCTGGGTATGGATTTGCCTTCCCTGCCCATAATGCTTCTGCCAGCACCACCATCTGTGCACACACACAGAATGCTTTATTCACAATTGTGATGTACCACAAACCATTGCTTCTGACTAAAAGCTCAGTTCACAGGAACAAAAAAGTGGTAATGAGTGCATGGCCATGGAGTTACTAATCTTACCATGTGCCCCATCACCCAGAAGCAGCTGGTCCAATAGAAGGAAGGAAAACCCAACTGGATGTTTAGTTGTGACTAGCTGGGAGATAAAGATTGGGAACTATCTCACAGGGGGTAGAATGTATTTTGGGTCAGCAACCAACATCCATGTCTAACTTCCATAAGGCAGAAATCATGGGCCAAGAAATCAAGGAACGGAAGTGCGTGCGGCCCCTCTCACCATGACACCTATTATCCTACTTACAGAATATCTGCTTTCAAATCCATTACCTGGGTTCTGCTGATTTGAAGGACTTAATTCCAAGCAGCAGGCACAACCATGATTTCACTGAATTGGAAGTTGAGACTGGCACTGAGCCATGTTGGACTCTCAATGACCCTGAATCCAAAAGCAAAGAAGAGCAAAAGTCTGTTCTGGTGGAGATGAAGGATCCAGATCAACCAACAGGATACTAAGCAGCTGCTACATACTGGGGTCAGAGTAGATTACATTCGGAATCCAGGGAACCCTGGGAATCCTGGTGCTGTCTGTATTTTTCTCCTTTAGACATTTATCAGTTGATAGACATTTGGGTTATTTATACTTTTTCAGCCAATATGAATACTTCTACTATGAACATTCGTGTACACATTTTATGTAGACCTATATTTCCATTTCTCTTGAGTATATACCTAAAAGTAGAATTACTGGGTCTTTTGATATTTTCGAAGTTTCTTAATTCTGATCTTCTCTGCCTCTATTTTATTCCCATACCCCCAGGAGTAGCAGCTCCTTCCAGCAGTTATAATCACTAGATTACCTCAGTGTTCCCTTTTTGATCTTTCTAACCTCCAATGACTGTGAGATCAGCTCCCTGTATTAAATTTCTTCAGTTAAAGTACCTAGTATGATTTGTCTTTTCCTACTAGACCCTGGATAATCAGTTTATCCATCTTGACTGAGTAAGGAATAGAAATTTTAACTTCAGCAGATCCGATAGAAATAATTCTCACACAATGAAGACTGTGAAACATCAGCATATATCCTGTCAGTAACTTAATTTAATTGGAATCTACTGAATAAGTGGCCACCCTGAGATAATATTTTAAACATCTGTCTGAAATAGTTGAAAGCCAATGCCACAAGTTATAGTGGAAAATCCATTTGTTCATTTCTTCATTCACTGATTCATTCATTTAATAATTATTTATTTATCACTCCATTTGTACTACGTACTGTTCTAGGTGCTGGTAATATAATAATGAAATAGACAAAATCTTGATAATCATAGAATATATACTTTAGTGGAAGAGAGGTGGTAAACAGTGTCAAATGGCAAACAGTGGTGTGGAAAAATTTAAAGAATAGAAGGGAAATAGGGAGAGCAGGGTTGGGGTAGATTGGTCAATTTCACTTTCTTATAATAGTTCAACAAACGCCTAGTGAAGATGGAGGAAAAAACATGTGGATATCTGGGGAAAAGTGTGTTCCAGGCAGAACTAACAGCAAGGCTTCACTCTCAAGGCCTTGAGTTGGAAGGATGCCTGGTTTGTTCAAGGAACGGGAAGGAGGCCAATCTGGCTGGACTTGAATCCGGGGGAGAGCTGTAGGAGAAGATGTTAGCGAGACATTGAAGTGTCAGTCATGTAGGGTTTTGTATGTCATTATAAGGACTTTGGCTTTTACCAGAACTGTGAGAGGAAGCCAGTGAAAGGATTTTAACAGGAGAATGATATGACTTAACATTTTAACAATGTTACTCTAGCGTCTGTGTTGAGACTAGTTTGTATAGTGCTACTAGAAGGCAATAATCCAAACAGAGTCTATAGTGAAAGCAGTGGGGAAATAAATAAATCATTGGATTGTATATTCATTGCCAAGAGTGAGACTGGTTCCATAGATTACCAAAGAGGCTCTTCTCCATACAGTCAGTCTGAGAATGTGCAAGAGGAGAGAAGCCAAAGATGGCTCCCAGAACTTCAGCCTGAGCAACTGGAAACAATGAATTTCCTATTACTGAAACAAGAAAGACTGTAGTAGGAGTGGGTTTCCAGGAGAAATCATGGATTCAGTTTTGCTTATGCTAAGTTTGACATGCCTACTAGACATCCAAACGGAGATGTCAAGAAGTCAGCTGGATATACATGTCTGAAGTTCAGGGGAGAGTCAAAACAGGAAATAGGAATTTGGAAAGTCTTGATATTTGTAATATTTCCAGCCATGACAATAATTTAGAAGCTAGGGTGAGGATTTTACACAGAAAACAGGACAGATTCAAGGACTGAGGCCTGGGATAGCCAGATCTTTTCAAGGAGTTCAAAGAGATAAGAAGAAACCAGGAAAAGAGACTGAGAATGAGTTAATATGGAGGGAAATCAAGCATATGAGGTGTCTTAGAAACCAAGTTAAAAAAATTTCAAGGAGAAAGGTGTGATTAATATTATGGTAACTTCTCTGCTGGGGCCTCTTGACACTATGGATGTATAGAAACATACATGTAGGAGTTAAATCTCTGTTCTGTGTTAATTTGCATTTGTAAGAATTTGTTACATGTATGTATGGCATAAAATAGGTCAACTACTCATTTCCTGTATAGATATTATAAATATAATAAATTCCTATAGTCATGGGGAGATTTCATAGATTATTATCATCCTGCTATGGTAAAATATTTTAGCCATTTATCTTCAACGAGTGATTCTGCATCAAACTTCGTACTGTTTTCTCAATTGTATCTTGGAAAAATACAGGAAATAAGGAAAAATGGAAAGGAAAAAATGGAAATAAGATTTATCGACTGGGTGGCTAGGCTATTTTGTGGTAACCAAAACACTCAATGGCCTAACCAAGGCGTTTTTTGCCTTTGTTAAAAATCCAACACAGGTGACCAGGGAGGCTTCCCTCTGAATTTCATTCAAGAATTTGTGGTGTTTGAGACTTGTAAGCATTATCTGAAACACGTAGCTTCCAAGAATTCAGCAGCAGGAGAAGAGACTGAATAATTGGGTGGATGCTTTTAAGGACTTGGCTTGGGAATGGCCTATTTAGCTTCCACCAACATCCCTGTGGACAGAACCCAGTTATGTGTTTTCAGCTATGAAGAAGCCAGAAAATTGAGTCTCCCTGTCTGCCCAGACAGAGGAAAATAAAACAGTTTGGTGAATAGATAGTCTTGTCTCTGCTACAGTAGTGGAGAATAAGGAAAAGAAAGATGTCAAAAAAATAAACACAAATTTATATGATTTCTGATTGCTTTGGTTTACAACCAAGCCTTGTATATTTCTTTCTACTGAATTCCCTTCCTTCTTCCTAAAGAACTCGAGGAGAACTTTTATTTCCTTTTCAAAACCATGTGACTTGAAGTGACTTAAGAATTCTGGTGTCATTGACATACCTGAGTTTCTTGAGCAAACGGACTCTTCTTTGTAAAAGACATAGGCTTATGTAAATTATCTACAATTTTTTCATATCTTGAGCACAGATACAGTCCAGGAATCCAACATGATAGGCTAAGAAAGGCAGGTGCCTAGAATGAGTTCTGCCCTGTGGCATGCAAAAGGTGCTGGGAAAGTAGGTGACAGTTGAGAGGTAGAGGGTTATAGCCTGGATGTGGTGCTAATAGGCAGAATAATAGATGCCACCCAGCCAAACATGCAGCACTTGGCAGTCCAAGCCATGGGGTATTTCAACAGGCAGGACCAGCAAAGAGGCCACAAAAAGCCCAAATTCAAATTTCAGGCACATAGAATAAAGGTCAACAGGCAAGTAAACTGCCTCGGCTACAAGACCACTCGTAAATGGCTTTCTGGTCACTAGAAAAGGCAAGGTGGCCCTCTGACAAAGACCTTTGAAGTAGGCAAAACAGCCAAAGGGTTTGAATTAGCAAACCAGGTTATCTGCACAGGACATAAAGGACAAGTTTTCAGCATTGAGTCATCTGGGGGAAATTACCAGAGAACCCCTCTAGACCAATTAAAGCATCTAGAAGTAGGACCTAGTCAACAGCGACTGGTCAAGCTCCCTGGGTGTTTCCACTGTCACATCAAGGCTGAGAATAGATGAGTAGTGGGTAGTCGTACATCTTTTATTTTTCTAAGTCAACTCAGTACTGGCTTAGAGCCTGGAGGTCTGGAAAACCCACAGGAGAATCTTTTGAAATCTCCCTAGATACGAGGAGCCCTAACTTAGCTGTGCAAATATATATGTGTATAAAATATACGATATTCACAGAAACTGGCATCCTGTTTGGCAGCTGTTCTGTGGTCCGATGTTACCTACAGAATCATGGTAATAGTAAAAAAACATTGGGAAGTTACAATGGTTTCTTTCCACTTTTGACTGCAATTTTGAAATATCTCAACTATTCAAAACACTTTAAAATCTTGTTATTCAAAAAGGGAACTTGGAGTTCCCATCATGACTTAGTGGTTACTGAACCCAACTAATATCCATGAGGAAGCGGGTTCTATCCCTGGCCCCACTCGTTGGGTTAAGGATCTGGCACTGCCGTGAGCTGTGGTGTAGGTTCCAGATGCGGCTCAGATCTGGCGTTGCTGTGGCTGTGGTGTAGGCCAGGAGCTGCAACTCCAATTCGACCCCTAAATGGAAACCTCCATATGCAACAGGCCCTAAAAAGCAAAAAAAAAAAAAAAGGGAAGGAAGGAAGAAAGAAAGGAGAAGAGAAGAAAAGGAAAGGAAAAAAGAAGACTTAAATAGCTCTAAAAGAGGGGAGCTTGTTGCTAATGAAGACGTTTAACGTAAGGTAATAGGGAAGTCTTGGACTTGCTGATTTCTTAATGATGAGATCCAGGTCTAAGCCCCACTGCAGTTACAGCCGCTGTTTCTCGTCATACCGAAGCCATGGATCTTGGTGCCTGGAGCAAATAAGACAAAGGGAAGCAACATTACCATCTTTAGGATTTATATCGTCCCTTTTTTTTGCCTTCTCCTAACACTAGGGATACCATAAAGCCATGGATCTTGGTGCCTGGAGCAAATAAGACAAAGGGAAGCAACATTACCATCTTTAGTATTTATATCGTCCCTTTTTTTTGCCTTCTCCTAACACTAGGGATACCATAAGCACATTGCTATGGCAACTCTAGCACCAGCCAAAGCACCGTTGTGTTTTTGAGGGCTCTACGTGTGAGACTGTAAATAAAAATTGTGAGAATTTTACAAGTGTGGCTTAAGGAAATGAAGTGGCCATTGGGTCCTGCCCTGACTTAAGGGTGTTGTACAACTTGCTTTTACAAGTATCCTGAAAGAAATTAATCTATGTCCAGATATAAAGGCTGTTAGATCCCTGACAATTGATCAATAGTGGCCTTATAGTAGCAGTCAGTTAAGCCTCGGCACAATCTGAATTGAATCATGGTTAAGATGATTAAGAAGGATGGTAATTTCTTCCTTCCTTTCTTCATTCGCTTGTTTATTTATTCTTTGAACAAATATTTTTTGACCATCACTGCATGCCAGACATATGCTAAATGCTGGACGCAGAAAGATAAATAAGACACCAGTGTCTTGTTATAGATCATGTCCCTCCAAACCAGCAAATGCTTAAGAGTCTGATTTGTATATGTACACTTGCTTCCTCCTTTTTAAAAAATTAATATATGAAAATTTGAACTTAGCGAAGATAAATGAGGAAATGATGTTTCTGGTTTCCAAAAAAGTTTCGGAAAATAATTCACTTCTGTTTTTTTTTCAAATAGTAAATCCCCTTAGGGCGTTTAAGAGTTACTGATGATTAATCGCTTGATTAAGGGATTACCCAGAGTCTGAAGCAGTACAGAGTACTCAACTCTGGTTGCACAGTCACATCACTCAAGGAGCCTTTAAAACATGCTAATGCTCAGGCCCTATTTCAAACCAACTGAATAACAATCTCTGGAAGCTGGAACTGGGCATCAGTATTTTGAAAGCTTTCCAGGATTATTCTAAATGTGCATCTAGGGTTGAGAATCACTGCATTAAAGCAAGAGTGGGCTAATTCATGCGACCACTTGTTTTTGTTAATAAAGTTTTATTGGAACACGTGCCTATTCTCTACAGTTGCTTTCATACAATAAAGGCAGAGTCGGGTAGCTGCAACAACTGAATAGCTGAGTAGCATGGCAGGGACTGTATGGCCCAAAGAGCTGAAAATATTTACCGTCTGGTTCTTGACAGAAAAAGTTTGGCGACCCCTGGTCTGAAGAAAGAAGAGACATGGAAAACTCAAAATGTCCAGCCATCCTTGGTTCAGGAATATAGATAAAGCAGTTATTGAAATTATTCTGATAGTTGGTAAAAGAAAAATTATTCTACTTAATAAAATTGTATTTACATGAAACTTCAGAAGCATGCTCTTAAAGGGGGCACCTTTGTTACAGCTCTTGGCTTTCAATTTTTTTTTTTAATTCTTGTTATGGTCACACCCACAACATGTGGAAGGTCCCAGGCCAGGGATCAAACCTGTGCTACAGCAGTGACAAGATCTTGGCTCTCAGCTTTAAATGCACAGCTGCGAAACTGGAGCTGGCATTTTGCGAACCACAGTTCAATTGACCTGCCGCTCTGCATTAGGGTCTGCCAATAGGGGGCACTAGAGGAACGTGTCAAGCCTGGAACAGGAAGAAGGGATTTATTCCTTCCTATTTGCTTTTATTTCTATCAGCATCATCCTAGCAATGCTTCTTTTTCCTAGCCTTGGCAGTTCATTCCAGTAGCAATAGTTGATACCACTTTGAAATTCTGCTGACACCTTCAGAACTAGCCTCACAGTGTACTCGTAGATATAGCATCACTCACTGGTGAACTCCTTTCCTTAGAGTTCTAGGTCACAGCCCCATGAGCCCCCGTTTCTCCCAGCTCAAGAGACATCAATGCAAGCTGAGCATTGCTGGTGCCCAAGTCCCACTCCTGTGGTCCCCCTCCTTCAAGCTTCCACATTTTAATACTGCCAACCTCTTCCCTTTTTCCTTCTCTTTCTCCTCCTCCTTTCTTTTTTTGTTGGGCCATCAAGTGGACAGTACCTGTTAAGGTTCCTACATCCGTGATGTGTTTCCTTTTTGCCTTTTTAGTTTTCCAGTGCCTGAAATATTATTTACATTAAATCCTATGTCTTAATATGACCGGTGTGGGTTTCTATCTCCTGTGTGAGAGAGAGCTATTGCCTACTCTAGAAATTATAAATTATCATTGTACCCAGTAGTCTATAAAGATTGATGGATTCAACTCTTGTGTGGGAAATGGGATGCTAAATTTGAAGATATTGTGCCCTCTCTAATATAATCTACCTACATATTCATTAATAATGTCTTATTTATGCACTACATAAAAGAATGGGCTTTGTCACTGTGCATAATATGGATAGTGATTTATGTGGAAATAGTTCTTTTACTCTTTTTTGGAAATTAATGAATAAGGATTCCCTGCATGTTTACAATAGTATATGCTGAAAACTGTGATCGTGTGACTCTAGGGTAAATCCCACCCCAGCCCTGTCATCCCTAAAAGATAAGGGTCAGACAGAACATGGGTTGAATCAGATAACTTCTGTCCATTCCCTGAACCCAAAATGTAATAGGTTCTTTCATCTTTGAAAGTAAGCTAAAAACTAGAGTTGATTAAGATGAAGTTAGAGCCAAAAATGGGACATGTGAACTAGAGACAAACACATCTGTGGTTTCTATTTGGTACATGGTTTGTTCTCTAACATTCATCTTCTAAGCTGATTTACGTGGACTAGTTTATTTTCATTTCTTAATTTTCTTTCAGAAAATGGCTACTTTATTGCCATTGACTACAAAGAAAAGGGCGGGGGGTGGAGATTAAACACTGAATGTGTAGAATAAATAAGGGGTCAACAAATGATAGTCTACAGGCCGTATTTGGCTTGCCACTTTTTTTTTTTTTTGTAAATGAAGTTTTATTGGAACACAGCCAAGCCCATTTGTTTACGTATTATCTATGGCTCTTTTCACTAAAATTGTAAAATTGAGTAGTTACATCGAAGACTGTATGACCCCAAAGCCAGAAACACCAGATGGGGAGGAGTAGATGTCGGTCACTACAGTGGCATGTGCCAGTCTTCAGGGTGTCAGCCACAGGGCCAAAGAAAAACTCTGATTCTCAAAATTTCCTTGGCAACTGTGTGCTCAAATTTGAATGCCCTGCCACCCTTCTGTCCCAATCAATCCCTACTTAGCTTCTGAGATCCTGTGTCTCTTTTGTCTGTCATTCAAACTCCCCTGACTGTGTTTGGTGTCATGAGGGTCTCTTCTTCTATCCATTTGTCTCCAAATGAATTTGTGGGATCTTTTAGAAATTGCTAGGAGTATTATTCATCCATCTCTTAAAATACATTTGGCAAGGGCCTTGTACAGAGCAACTAATTAGTAGTTATGGTTTCATTGATCAGCACCATCCAGAGGGACCCATAAATCTGTCTCAGGCACCAATTCATTTGTTTACTTTAGAAAAGAGTACATCAGGAGTTCCCTCAAACTCCTGGCACAGTGGGTTAAGAATCCAGCTACAGAAGCGCAGGTCACTGCAGAGGCGTGGGTTTGATCCCCAACCAGGCACAGTGTGTTAAAGGATCTAGTGTTGCCGAAGCTGCAGTGCAGGGGTGGCCAAAACAAGAAAAAAAAAAAAAGGGAAAGTGTACTTGAGTTGTCATCACCTGCTGTTGTGTACATTCTCTATGTCAGGAACTACCTTCAAGTCACCATCACCAAACTAGATCTGGTATGTATTAGATAAAAGCCTGGACCACATGAAAATGAAGAATATGAAAGAACATTATTCACCCATATAATCTTCATATTCCTACATAATTCCTGCTTCTATATGCTAAAAGAAACAAAGAGGACTGATATAGGATAGATAGATAGATAGATAGATAGATAGATAGATAGATAGATAGATAGATAGATTTAAAAAATTTAAGTTCTGGGAGTTCCCGTCGTGGTGCAGTGGTTAACGAATCCGACTAGGAACCATGAGGTTGCGGGTTCGATCCCTGCCCTTGCTCAGTGGGTTAACGATCCGGCGTTGCCGTGAGCTGTAGTGTAGGTTGCAGACGCGGCTCGGATCCTGCGTTGCTGTGGCTGCAGCGCAGGCCAGTGGCCACAGCTCCGATTAGACCCCTAGCCTGGGAACCTCCACATGCCGCGGGTGCGGCCATAAACCCGCGGCCATAAAATGACAAAAGGCAAAAAAAAATAAATAAAAAATAAAAAAAATTTAAGTTCTGAATTCCCTGGTGGGCTAGTGATTAAGGATTCAGCATTGTCACTGATGTGGCTCAGGTTCAATCCTTGGCCCAAGACCTTCTGCATGCCTCAGATGTGGCCAAAAAAAATATATATATTTTAAGGCTCTAAAACAGCCTAAAGACTATTTTTCTTCTCCCAAATGATTTCTGTTTTATTTTTTCCTTAATAGCACAGTCTAATCTATCTTAAGCACAATGATTTCAGATGGCATTCGTGCTGAGATTTAAAACCAACACAACATACAAAAAATGGATTTAGTAAAACTTCATCTTCTCAAAAACTATGAAAAGCAAACAATACAGAGGAAATAAGGGAAAAGATATAATTTATGCAATTTTTTTTCTAAGTAGAGAGAGTCTTGAAATGCCAAGCAGTAATCCTACTAAACGATTAACAGGAGTGACTCTTTAAAGTATTAATCCATGTGTCTGGAGTGCCACCAGGACAGTGGGGAGCAGCAGCCCTTGATGTGCCCTGCCACTCCATGGAGGCTTCATTTGTTGTCTCTCATTTTTTCCCTTCTGTAACTCGCTAAGATTTGTTTTCTTCAAAAGCTTATCAACTATCTCTTGAGTTATTTTGCCTGGAGTATGCTGATTGCCAGAGGTTGAACGCCTTAAGGCTCTTCTGAAAACAAATATAGGCAGAGGCCTCTATGGTTCTTTTTTCTACAGTTTCAACTAAATATCAGAGTGATAGAAAAACAAGAGAATGAGAGGTGAAGGTATTAGTAGTCATTTCTTAAAATAAGATGTTCTTCGTCTTAAAAGTCATTGTACTGGGTCCGTTCAAGTAGTACTTGGTTTGTAATAAGCTTTCAGTAAATATTAGCCTACAAATTAAATAATTTTCAAATGTGATGATGTGTGTGCATACATACAAATATATTTATGTAAATATCACTTAGATTGTGTTAAAGAGGGTTATAGGGCCACCCATACTGTCAGCAGAGTGTTTGGCATCCTATATACAATGATATGAGAAAATTCAAGATTACTCAAAAATTTCTCTGTCAGTGCCAGAAATTCTGACATGGATAGTTCAATCCTTTTTGCTGATAAGAGGTTCATCAGAACCTCACTTCCTGAGTTCCCATTGTGGCTCAGTGGAAACAAACCTACTGTCCGTCAGGATACAGGCTCGATCCCTGGCCTTGTTCAGTGGGGTAAAGTTCTGGCACTGCCCTGAGCTATGGTGTAGGTCGGATCTAGCATTGCTGTAGTACAGGCCTGCTACTGCAGCTCAGATTTGACCCTTAGCCTTGGAACTTCCATATGCTGTGCCTGCAGCCCTAAAATTAAGGGAAAAAAAAAAAAAAAAGAACCTCACTTCTATGAAATCAGGGGCAATACAATGCCTCGTTCACCAGCATATTCACAGTCAATGTCACAGTGCCTGGCATAAAGGGACTCAATTATTTGTTGCATAAATGAATGGAAAGCATTACCCTCTACAGGCAAATGGCCTTGGGACATCAACCCACGAGAATTTTAGCCTTTCATGATGAGGGGGTTTTTCAGATTACCTTTATTTCTAAAAGACTTACCTGGTTATCATTAAAAGCCAGGAAAGGAAAAGAGTATAGAGCTTCTGAGGACCCCTTCACGCCTGTCCTCCTCCTTGCTATGATGGGAAATTAAATCATTATATTCTTTTGGAGATTTTTCAGAATAAGAATAGGTGAGCCCAATTAGGGCAAGTGACGTTTTTCAGTAGTGATAAATCCATAGACGGGGAAAGTCAGCAAGCGGCCGAGATCCTCAGGAATGGTGACCAGTACTTAAAACTGGAAGCTCCAAAAAAGTCTCTTATCTCAGTGAACTAAAAGACAAGAAGACCAGGGATGAAGGGTTGCCTTCCAACGTTCTGTACAAATATAGCTAGCCATTGGAGAGAGCTCCCCATTTTGACAGTCAAGCCACGTTCCTTCAGGGGATGGTTTCGTCATACAAAATGGTCTTCAGTCTTGGCAACTCGGGAAATGCGTCTGATAAATTTGATGTAGTTAAAATGCAGGCACCATTTATCACAAATAGGTTAGGAAAGATAACTGTGTCTGTGTCGTTTTACCTTTGTAGGCTCTGGTTTTAGCATCAAAAAGTTAGCACATAAGTTCTCCATGTCTGGTTCTCACCCTTGACTGTGCCTTGGAGTCACCTGCATCCTGCTCACAGAGTTTCCGATGTAGTTGGTCGGAGTATATCCTGAGAATAAAGATTTTTCAAAGCTCCCCATATGACTCTCTTGTGCAGCCAAGTAGGAGGACCAACCGTCCCAGTTTGCCCAGTACTGAGGGGGCTCCTGGGACATGAGACTTTCCATGCTAAAACCAGGATAGTCCAAGGAAGACTAGGACACGTTGGTCACCCTCACCACTGTTCTAAGTAGTGTGTGTTTGATGGGGTTCGATGGAGGTTTGAAATAAAGGGAGCAGCACATACATTTTAGCCATGGCAAGGTTGGCAACGGAGCCAATTACCTACCATGGCATCACAGAAGGTATCTAAAATAGATTTGTGTCAGATGGCATGTTCTGAATTTTATCATGTACGATTTCTTGGAAGGGCCAATACTTTTCATATTTCCTTCTTCCTCTGACTTTTGCAAGTATGATCTTATTCCTAAATGAAAATCTTGCTCCTGAAAAGAAATCTTCCATAGCAACTGGATTCCCAGCTTTCCGAAGATCAGCCCCTTCCTTTCCATTAGGTCAATGGTCATTGATAGTTGCCAACAGTGGCCAATATTTCAGTCAGAGAGACTGCACTGTATCACTCCTTTACAAGTCTGTGAATCCAGATTCTGATAAACTTCAAGGGCAGTTAGGTAATGATGGTAACCCTTCACCCAGATCACTCTGTTTGGAGGGGTCACCAAGTAAGGAGTAGATGGTCTCTCTCTTTCTTGGGAAGACTGAGAGAGAAATGCCAGTAAAGGAAATCCAAATATCATTACAAAAAAACACTCCTCCTTAGTGTTATAAAGTTAAGGATCTGAGCTGTCTCTGTGAGGGTGTGGGTTCCATCCCTGGCCTCGCTCAGTGAGTTAAGGATCCGACATTGCCGCAAGCTGCAGTGTAGATCACAGATGTGGCTCAGATCCCATGTTGCATGGCTGTAGCATAGGCTGGCATCTCCAGCTCTGATTTGACCCCTAGCCCAAGAACCTCCATATGCCACAGCTGCAGGCATAAAAAGAAAAAATAAAGATTTTTAAAATATATATATGAAAGCAAGAGACTGATCCCAACTCAACTCCAATATGGCAAAACTAAGGGGGCTGCAAAATGTTAAGAACAGAAGGAAATGTTAAGCCAGGAGAGGCCTCTTGTGACCATTTGCTGAGGGGTGTGCTTTGCTGGCAAAACGGGCCCTCCCCCACCTGCCAGGTGTAGCCACACTCAGGGGAGGTCTCTGATGCATGAAACAATACTTCCCTACCACTTAAACAGCTTTATTCTTATACTTGTGGAGGGAGAAAAATAAGCCCCACCACCACCATATTGTTACACACCTGTTTTTTTCCAAGCTAGAGCCTTCATTTCTATGAGTATTCTTTCTAGAACTCATTTTGTGATTGGGTCATGTCAGTGATTTTCCCATGAGCCTACTTAGGGGCTTTTAGGCTGAGAAGACTGGCCCTTAAATAGTAAAATAAGCCAAGAGCATTGGCCCAGCCTTTTGTGGGATGAAGCACATCTTCTGGAATGAACAGTGCTGAGGTAGTGGCAAGGGTTAGCTACCATGTCCTGTGTGCTATTTCTGGTTGATGATGCTGCAACTTTACATATAGCTCAATAGTCAAGCCATGTTCCTTGGCTCATCTACGACACTATTTGGTTTAATCTAAAACTACTAGAGTGTGTCCAAAGTTACTTACTGAGCTTGTTGAATCTGTGTTAACTTCCTGAGTTTCTCACACAAGTCAGAGTCCCATCACCTTACACAACAATCAAAGAAAAGGACAGCTCCCTGCCATGTATGCTATTTCATCACCTCGTAGCACGGTGAGGGACTTTGACAGTGATCTTGCTCATGTGTAAGATAAAGAAGTTTTGTTTGTTTTTTTTTTAACTTTGAAGGTTTTGTATTACTTTACCTTCAGGTCTGTTGCTTTAGAAAATGACCAGAACTAGGAAAGATGGGGGTCTTTAAGCTGTGGCCGGCATCTGTGCAGGGGAAATTTTGTCATACCTGGGTGGAAGGAATCATCCAGATCATGAATCAGAGCAGGGGGGCTGGTGTAAGCTGGGCTCCAGGGGAGAGAAGCAGCCTCGGCCTGGCAACCTGTCAGTACCACTAAGTGTCACCGCCTGTGTTAACATGGAAGAGCCTCCAGGATAGCAGGAGGATGAGAAAAATAAGAAAGAAAGCAGCACAAATACAAAGTAAACAGAGGAGAGGATCTAATTAAAATAGAGTAACTGAAGAGATGACTTCCATTGCATTAAGGATATTTTTAGAAGCACCATGCTAACATTTTATCCCTGAAAACGCCCACTGCTTTCACCAGTATATTAAAAATCTCTAGGTGCCTTCCCAAGATTGGACATTGGCCAGTTCTCGCCTGCTCTTGCTTAGAATAGGAACAGGATATACTCTGTCTGCTGTTTGAAATCTTGATTTTTTTTTTTCATCCTTTCCTTAGCACTCAAGTTGGGATTTATGATGTCACAGATGCTGCCTAGATAGGCTTTCATTTTGTTATTTGTCCCCCATTTATTCTCATGTTTATTTCCAGGCCACCAAAACCACAGAATTCAGCCCATTCACACAATAAAAAATATGTATGTAAGGTGGCTGGGAAGAATCCAAATTTGATTACACTAGTTCTTCATGGAGAACTTTTTATGAAGGAATGGAAGCTGTAATTAAGTGTTCTTCCCACTTACAGCAATTTAATTAAAAAGACTAAAGTTATTGATTTTTTTTAAACTATTAAAATGTGCCCATGCTGCTGGTTCCAGGCTGTTGCTGGCAGACCAGGCACTCACAGAGTATAATTTTCCATTTCCTCTAGTACAATGAAACCCTTTATTAAGTGCTTTCTCACTGTGGATGGATTGGTTTATAGTTGAAGCAAGCAGGGATTTATAATCCCTCACTGCTATTTGCTTACCCTTCAATTCAGATTCTGCCAACACCACGCAGATTTATCTCCTGAGCTTTGAAAGGACTTTGGATTTGGGGTGATTTTATTGCATAGGCTGAAATAGGCTCAACAGAAAAGGTTGTGCCAACCAAGTGGAGTTTAGGAGGACTGAATAACCTCAGTTCGTTCAGGATTATACACAAATCAAGCCAGATGAGAATGGAAGAAATACTATTATTGGGTTGCTTGAGTGTCCTTACAACATGGTAGTCAGCTTTCTCCAGAGCAAGTGATCCAAGAGAAAAGTCAAGAGAAGCTGCGATGCTGTTTAAGACCTAGTCTCAGAAAACACACACCCTCACTTCTGCCATATCCTCTCTGTAAGAAATAAGTCACAAGGTCAGCCCAGACTCGTGGAGTTAAGAAGTAGGTTCCATCTCTTGAAAAGAAGATAACAAAGAATTTGTGGACATATTTTCAAACCACCACACACTTACTTTTCCCTCTACCTGAATTCCTCCTCTAAATATTCAAAGATCTCACTCCTCTACTTTATTGAAGCCTTAGCTGAAATGTCACAACTGTGAAGAGGTCTTTGTTTTTTTAACTAAAGTATAGTTGATTTACAAAAGGGGGTCTTGACCCCGCATTTCACCTAAAATAGTATCCAAGTCTCTCTTTATACCATTTCTCTGCTTTCCTTTTCTTCACAGCATTCTGTCATCACCTGACATTATTCTTCCATCTCAGTTCAGCTCTCTCTCTCTCCCTGTCTTGTTTTTTTGTTTGTTTGTTTTTTGCCTTTTGGGGCCACACCTGCAGCATATGGAATTTCCCAGGCTAAGGGTCAAATCAGAGCTGCAGCTGCCGACCTACACCACAGACACAGAAATAATATGGGATCCGAGCCCCATCTGCAATCTACACCACAGCTCATGGCAACACCAAATCCTTAACCCACTGAGCAAGGCCAGTGATTGAATCTTCATCCTCATGGATACTAGTAGGGTTCATTACCACTGAGCCACAACAGGAACTCCCCAGCTCTCACTTTATAGTCGTCCTCCTCCACTAAAAAGGAAGCTCAATAAGAGCAAGAGATATTGTGTCTTATGCACCATTGTACCTCCAGTGTCTAGAACACAGTAAATTACCTGATAGTCATTTTTAAATGGATAAACTCATTCATTTCCTCATGTAGCAACATTTCTTGAAAATTCATTATTTACAAAGAGACACCAGGCCACAGAGAAGGGGGTTTATACATAGAGGTAGGATAACAAGTTTATTAAAAACAGGCTCTCAAAGCTCCCATTTTGGCTCCGTGGGTTAAGGACCCGATGTTGTGAGGATCTCTGTGACGATGCAGGTTCAATCCCTGGCCAGGCTCTGTGGGTTAAGGATCCTATGTTGCCACAAGCTGCATTATAGGTCACAGACGCTGCTCGGATCTGGTGTTGCTATGGCTGTGGCGTAGGCTGGCAGCTGCAGCTCTGATTTTCGACCCCTAGCCTGGGAACCTCTGTCTGCCACGGGTACGGCCTTAAAAAAAAAAAAACAAATTCTCAACCTTCTGTATGTTCAAGTAACATTTTGCAAAATGAGTTTCCCAGAGTATTAATAGGTGTTGCTCAAAGAAAATTCTCTAAAGTTAATGAGAAAATTTGGTTTAAATGACAGTAAACATTTTCTTTATTACCACACAGCTTCTCAAAGTTTTTAATATGGTAATGTGCCATGTAAATCCCCCAAAGGAGGGGTAAAATAAACTGAACTTCCAAAAATTATTTGATTCTAAAATTTCCTTTCATTGAACCCAGGTGTAAGAGAAAGAACAGATGAGGGGGTTCTGTCGTGGATCAGCAATAACAAACCCAGCTAGTATCCATGAGGACATGGGTTCAATCCCTGGCCTCACTCAGTGGGTCGGGGATCTGGCATTGCCATAAGATATGGTGTAGGTCACAGATGTGGCTCGGATCTGGCATTGCTGTGGCTGTGGCATAGGCTGGCAGCTGCAGCTCCAATTCGATCCCTAGCCTGGAAACTTCTATGTGCTGCAAGTGTGGCCCTAAAAAGACAAAAAAAAAAAAAAAAAAGAAAGAAAGAAAGAAAGAAAAGAAATGACAGAAGAGGCTACTTAACAAGAAATATAAATTTGGAGCTGTGAGAAGGATATAATGACCAGGAGGAGGCAGGAATTAGAAAATTCAACTGACTCTTCTGGATATTCTTCTACAGAATGAAAGACATAAGCTTGTCTGCTCTAAGTAAGGAAGACAGGAGTGATCCCAAGGCCTGTGATGTGAAGAAAATGTCTGTGAAAGCCAGAAAGGAAATAGGAGAAAAAGAACAGCAGAGCCACTGCAAGGGCCAAGTACAGACTGCAGAGGATAGATTTGGAGCCGTCCCACCCAGTACATTTTCATAACTTTCTCCGTCCATGTGATGACCACTGCGTGTAAATGAAGACAGCAAATTAAAATGAAACTTGGCAGAGATTGGATTAAGATGGCGGAATAGAAGGACTGGAGCTCAACTTCTCTCCCAAAAAACAACAAAACTACAACCAAATGACGAGCAGCCTTCAACCAAATGGACTGTAAACTTCCAGAAAAGATATTCTACTCCAGAAGACAAAGAGGAGACCACATCAAGAGCAGGAGGGGCGATTACACGATAGAAGCAACCCCATACCTCCCAGGTGGGAAGCCCCACAGACTGGAAAGTAACTGCATCACAGAGACTCACCTACAGGACTGAGAGTTCTGAGCCCCACGTCAAAACCCCACGCCTGGAGATCAGGCACAGGGAGAAAGAGCCCCTGGAGCATCTGGCATTGAAGGCCAGCGGGGCTTGTGTGCTGGAGCTCTACAGGACTGGGGGAAACAGAGACCCAATCCTTGAAAGGCACACACAGACTTTCACGTGCACTGGGTCCCAGGGAAAAGCAGTCTCCATAGGAATCCGGGTGGAACCTGACTGCAATTCTTGGAGGATCTCCTGGGAAAACAGGGGTGACTGTGGCTTGTTGTGGGGGAAGGACATTGGAGGCATTCATCAGCCTGCATTTCTCTGGAGGGGGCCATTTCTGGGAAAATCTGGTCCCTCCCATCAGCGCTGAGAAGCCCCAGGCCAAACAATAATCCAGGTGGGATCTCAGCCCCACCCATCTTAGTAAACAGGCTGCCTAAAGACCCCTCAGGCACACAGCCAGCCTCTAATCTCATCCAGAGACAAAGCCCCACCCATCAGAGGGATAAGAATCAACCCCACCTACCAGTGGGCAGGCATCAGTTCCTCCCATCAGGAAGCCTACAGCAAGCCCCCTGCATACCAACTTTAGCCACAGGGGAGGCAAACACCAGATCTAAGAGAGGCTACAACTCTATTGTCCGCAAAAAGGTCATCACACCAAAAACCTATAAAAATGAAAACACAGAAAGCTTTAACCCAGATAAGAGAGAGAGAGAAAAGCCCAGAAAAACAGCTCAGTGATGAGGAGATTATCAGCCTCCCAGAAAGAGACTTTAGACTGTTGATGCTGAAGATGATGCAAGGCATTGGAAATAAACTGGAGGCAAAGATTGATAATTTACAGGAAACACTGAGCAAAGTAATACAAGCTGTAAAAATTAAACAAGAAGAGATGCAAAATACAATAACTGAAATAAAAAATTC
>PVHT020000195.1:5814621-5834523 GCA_004024745.2 Catagonus wagneri
TTAGACTGTTGATGCTGAAGATGATGCAAGGCATTGGAAATAAACTGGAGGCAAAGATTGATAATTTACAGGAAACACTGAGCAAAGTAATACAAGCTGTAAAAATTAAACAAGAAGAGATGCAAAATACAATAACTGAAATAAAAAATTCATTAGAAGCAGCCAACAGTAGAATACAGGAGGCAGAAGAACGAATCAGCGAGGTGGAGGACAGATTAGTGGAAATCAGTAATGCAGAAGAGAAAAGAGATAAAACATTGAAAGGAAATGAGCAGAGTCTCAGAGAACTCTGGGATAATAATGTTAAACACACCAACATCCGTATTATAGGGGTGCCAGAGGAAGAAGAGAGAGAGAAGGGGACAGAAAAAATATTCGAAGAGATAATAGCCAAAAACTTTCCTAATATGGGAAAGGAACCACTCAGTCAAATTCAGGAAGCGCAACGAGTACCATATAAAATAAACCCAAGGAGGAACACCCCGAGACACATATTAATCAAAATGACCAAAATTAAAGAAAAAGAAAATTTTGAAAGCAGGTAGGGAAAAGAAACAAATGACATACAAGGGAACCCCAATAAGGTTATCAGCAGATTTTTCAGCTGAAACTCTACAGGCCAGAAGGGAGTGGCATGATATACTTAATGTGATGAAAGGGAAAAACTTCCAACCAAGATTGCTTTACCCTGTAAGACTCTCTTTCAGATTTTAAGGAGAGGTCAAAATCTTTACAGATAAGCAAAAGCTAAGAGATTTCTGCAACACTAAACCAGCTTTACAACAAATCTTAAAGGAACTTCTCTAGTCAGAAAAGAAAAGGCCACAACCAGAAACAAAAACACCACAAATGACAAGGCTCACCAGGAAAGGCATATATACAGTAAAGATACTAAATCATGCATGCACAATTATGCTACCAAAATCAGAAATCGTGAGAAGAGAGCACAAATGCAGGTCAGTGGAGATGCATGTGCAATTAAGAAACCAACAACTTAAAACAATCTCATTTGTATATAGACTCCTATATCAAAACTTCAGGGTAAAAAAAAAAGAGCAACAAAAACTGCAAACAGTTAATACAATGGCAATAAGAACATATATATCAGTAATTACCTTAAATGTTAATGGACTGAATGCCCCAACCAAAAGACACAGACTAGCTGAATGGATACAAAAACAAGACCCATGTATATGCTGTCTTCAAGAGACCCACTTCACTTCTAGAGACACATACAAATTGAAAGTGAGAGGATGGAAGAAAATATTCCATGCAAACGGGCATCAAAAGAAAGCCAGAGTAGCAATACTCCTATCAGACAAAATAGAATTTAAGATGAAGAACATTTTAAGAGACAAGGAAGGGCACTACATAATGGTCAAAGGATCAATCCAAGGAGAAGACGTAATAATTTTAAATATCTATGCACCCAACATAGGATCACCACAATATATAAGGCAACTGCTAACAACCTTAAAATGAGAAATCAACAATAACACCATCATAGTGGGGGACTTTAACACCCCACTTACAGCAATGGACAGGTCATCCAGACAGAAAATCAATAAGGAAACACAGGCCCTGAATGAAGCATTAGATCAGATGGACTTAATAGATATTTATAGGACATTCCATCCCAAAGCAACAGAATACACATTCTTCTCAAGTGTGCATGGAACATTCTCTAAGACTGATCATATCCTGGGCTACAAATCAAGCCTCAGTATTCTAAGAAAACTGAAATTATATCAAGCATCTTCTCTGACCACAATGCTATATGACTGGAAATCAACAACAAGAAAAAAAATGGCAAAAAATACAAACACGTGGAGACTAAACAACACGCTAGTAAACAACCAATGGATCACTGAAGAAATCAAAGAGGAAATTAAAAAATACCTAGAAGCAAATGACAGCAAAGATACGACACTCCAAAACCTCTGGGATGCAGCACAAGCAGTTCTAAGAGGAAAGTTTATAGCAATACAAGCCTACCTCAGGAAACAAGAAAAAGCTCACATAAACAACCTAACCTTACATCTTAAGCAGCTAGAGAGGGAAGAAGCCAGGTCATGGAAACAACCTAAATGCCCATCGACAGAGGAGTGGATAGGGAAGATATGGTACATACACACAATGGAATATTACTCAGCCATTAAAAGGAATGAACTAACAACATCTATAGCAACATGGATGGACCTAGAAATTATCACGCGAAGTGAAACCAGTCAGACAATTAGACAGCAACACCCAATGCTACCGCTTACATGTGGCAACTAAAGAGACACAATGAACTTCTCTGAAGAACAGATAATGACTCACAGATTTTGGAAAACCTTGGTTTTTCAAATAAGACAATCTGGGGGGTGGGGGAATGCACTGTGGGTTTGGGATACAAAATGTATCACATTGACTTGTGATGATCTTTGTACACCTATAATTGAAATAAAACTCATTGTTATGAAATAAAATAAAATAAAACTTGGCAGCTTGAATTGACCTAACAAGGTCTCCACCAAAGTTCAAGGAGAAAAAAACCTGTAAAGATCAAGTAGAAAGAAAGCCATTCTAGGAGTTCCCGTCGTGGCACAGTGGAAAGAATCCGACTAGGAATCATGAGGTTGCGGGTTCGCTTCCTGGCCTCACTGGGTTAAAGGATCCTGCGTTGCGGTGAACTGTGGTGTAGGTCGCAGTCACAGCTTGGATCTAGCATTGCTGTGGCTGTGGCGTAGTCCAACGGCTGTAGTTCTGATTAGACCCCTAGCCTGGGAACCTCCATATGCCACAGGTGCAGCCCTAAAAAAAAAGTAAAAAAGAAAGAAAGCCATTCTAAAGATCAAGTAGGAAGTACTGCATGGGTGTTCCCAGAGTGAAAATGGGTGAAAGGACAAGCAAGGTCCTAATCAGTCATCTAAAATAAAGCAAGGGAAGGGAACATGCCAGCAGGACACTGAGGAACTGGTCGGGGTGGGGGGCGGGGAGAGAGATAGCTGATAAAGATCTCAGGGTCTAAGGAGGTAAGATGTGGATTCAAGGTCATGCACATGGGCTGCTCTGATTGATAGTGAGGGAATTTCTGTTGTGGCTCAGTCACAACTATGTTAAGAACCCAACATAGTGACCATGAAGATGCAGGTTCAGTCCCTGGCCTTGCTCAGCGGGTCAAGGATTCAGTATAGGTCGCGGATGCTGCTCCAATCTGGTGTTGCTGTGGCTGTGGTGTAGGTGGGAAGCTGCAGGTCCCTTCCCTAGCCTGGGAACTTCCATATGCCATGGCTGCAGCTGTAAAAAAAAAAAAAGTAAAATGATTGATGATGAGATTCAAATTGGGGAGACCTTCCAGTGTGGCTGTGATGGAAGGAAAGTGAGGGGTCTGGAAGGAGCACTTGCACGTTTCCTTGGTTCCTCACATATCTGTCTGTTCTCTGATGTCCTTCCCATGCAGGAACCCACCCTCTCTGAGTCATCACTTAGGAGCTCTGTGCCTGGACCAGAGTGGGACCGTCAGAACACCTGATGGGTGAGTGGATGAACAGGTAATGACGCAGGGATTAAAGCTGTCAAGGGGGCAGTCCCGTTGTGGCTCAGTGGGTTAAGAACCTGACTAGTATCCACGAGGATGTGGATTTGATCCCTGGCCTCGCTCTGTAAATTAAGGACCTGGGGTTGCTGTGAGAAATGCCCCTCCAAGCTTTTTGCCAATGAATTCCAGTGTTGAAGAGATCCAGAAGAAGGGACTTGTCATAAAACTCAGTTAGCATATAGCAAGAACACTGTTGTTGTTGTTTTTTCTGAGATAATATATTTTTGGGAGGGTGTTGGGCATGGTGACACTGAGGAGGCAGAGAACACCAGCCTCACCTCGGGCTGTCCCTGGCCTTGAGTGTATGACCTTGCTGCAACTTCCCCCTCTGAATCCATCTAATGACACCTCTGAGGGGCACTTTGGAGAGGGGCCTAGGGAGTTTTCTCAGAACATTGATGACAGAGGGTGACCGAAGAGCTTTATATTATCTAGGACATAGCTGTTCTACAAAATAAGCTCCTGGAACTTGCAAAGCATGCTTAGCATCCGGTAAAATGAACTATGTAAATGCAAAGTCATAGTAATTGAGAGCACCTTATTGTGAACACCCAGTGAAAATTATCCCAATATTAACACGAAACGTTACATAAAAAGCAGGAATCTCCCTCCTCTTTCCCAAAGAGCCCTCCTAGCTCTTCGCGGGCCTCCAGCAGTGCAAGAGGACAGACAGGGCCTCTGGGCACATTCACCAGCTGTTAAGAATCCACACCAGGGCCCTGGCCAGCGCTTGCATTTCTTTCTTCCCAGAAGCTCATAAAGCACCTTGGCTGACCTTTCTCCATCACCTCCTAAAAAGACAAAAACGCTGTCACCAGCTTAGCCATTAGCAGGGACCCGATCAATTCTTTGATTTTCTTTCCAGCTGGTTTCTGTCTGTGTCAGGGACGGCATTAGCATCCAGCTCATGTGTGCATTTCATTCTCTTTCCATCTCTCTCACTGAGAGCAAACCCCTCCTTGTCCCTGCATCCATTCACAAAGTCACAAAGTTTCTAGCATCCTTGAAGTTTGTCCCAGTTCTCCTACACCCAAGCCTCAAAGATAGTCAAAGGCCTCTTTTTTTTTTTGTCATTTTAGGCCGTACCTGTGGCATATGGAAGTTCCTGGGCTAGGGATCAAATTGGAGCTGCAGGTGCTGGGCCACAGCACAGCCGTAACAATGAGGGATCCTAGCCACATCTACAACCTATGCTGCAGCTTGTGGCAATTCTGAATCCTCAACCCACTGGGTGAGGCCAGGGATGGAACCTGCATCCTCATGGGTACTAGTGGGGTTCTTAACCTGCTGAGCCGCAACGGCAACTCCTCAAGGGCCTTGTTTTTGACAGCAATTATATTTCTCTGTGCACATAGAGCGGAAGAAAAGAGGGGAAGCCTTCCTCTGGGGAGAAGGTTTTAGAGCGTCATCAAATCTGCTCCTGAGCTTAGACACAAAAGGCCAGAACTAGCCATAGCCATCTGCAATGGCTTCATCCTTTGTCTAAGAGGCAGGCAGTAATTGATTTGACCTGCTTTATGGGGACAATCTCCCAGGCATGACTGACTGCTAATTGCTACTAATGAGGCAACATTTGAAACTGGCTTTGGTCTTGAGCTTCCTGTCCTGTTTCCTCCAAGGGGCATTGCTGCCACGGGTTGCATGTAAACCTTCCAGTGAGCCCTCAGCTATGACAACCTCCACTTCCCCAGCTGCTGAGGGCTGTGTTAAGAAGGGCACATGCCATGCTTTTCAAAAGGGCGCTCTGACTGAATGAGCAGAGCGTGAAGATGCACTGAGGCGACGCTGCTCTTGAGGAAATGAACTCTAAATGTTACAGGGTTGCTGGAAATTACTTTCCTAATGACTTTTACGGATACCACCCATTTCCCTACATTCATCTCTCTTCCCCAGAGAAAAACCCACAAGCCCCAACCCATGAAAAATGTTTGCTTCTTGTTCAGGTACTTGGGGGCCTAAGGTTGACGGCAATGCCTTTATGTCTCAAACTTACCAAGGGATGTCACTCTTGAAATCATACTCATTTATGAAGTTAATTGTAGCCCTAGGGAAGCAATAGATGCAGGCCCCCAGCTCAGCTGTGGAGTGAAAGAGAGCTAATACAATTACCTAGGGCCGGGGTCAGGAAACCTTTTCTACAGAGTACTAGATAGTAGATATTTTGGTCTTCGTGAACTGTACAGTCTCTGCCAATATTCAGCTCTGCCATTGTTGGGGGAAAGCAGACCTGGACAATAAGTATGGGAATAGCTGCGTTCCAATAAAACTTGATTTACAAGAACAAGTGTCCAGTTGGATTCGGCCCATAGGTTATCATTTGTCAACTCCCGACCTAGAGTAAGCTTTCCAAAAATTCCTCGCAAGAGATCCTGTTGTGTCTCTGTGGTAACAAACCCGACCTGTGTCCATGAGGATGCGGGTTCAATTCCTGGCCTCACTCAGTGGGTTAAGGATCTGGCATTGCCATGAGCTGTGGTGTAGGTTGGCAGCTGCAGCTCCGATTCAGCCCTAGCCTGTGAACTTCCATATGCCGCGGGTAGAGCCCTAAAAGGCAAAATAAATAAATAAAAAATAAGAAGAAAGCATCGCATCTGGATGTATACAAAATTATTATAACCACAAAATGGCTCCAAAGGCCCAAATTCCCCTATACTTATTCATTTTAATTGGTAGTTTCCAGATAGTGTGAGAACCATGCCTAATATTTATGAGCTGCAGTTTCCTCACCTGTGAAATATATAATCTCAGCATTCTGACCATTTATATTAACCTTCCAAGCTGTTTCAGGTCACAGTGATGCTTCCCATTCCTTGATTCTAATTTTTTTAATTAACCACAAATAACACTCAGAGAATCTTCTAAGAGCCAAAGCCACTATGGTTATGTTAGCTCAAGTTCTTGTGCCTGAAGCCAATCAAACCAAAACATCAGAGTTTGGAGCAGAGAAAGGTTTATTGTAGGGGTGTGCAAGGAGACTGGTGGCTCCCCCCCAAACAAAAAAATAAAACCTGAACTCCCCAAACAAAATTGTAAAGCATTTTTAAAAGCTAGGTGAAGAAAGGAGGATCTCAGGGTGATTAGCTTGTGCACAGTTCTCTGATTGGTTGATGATGAGGTCACATGTCGGGGTCACAGGGTTAAACTTATCAATCCTTGGGGGGGTGCTCTGTGTACAGTCATCAAGTAGTTAATGTCTTCCATTTGGTGGGAAGGGGCAGTTTTCACATTTGTAAAATAATTTGGGAAATGTGCAACAGATACTGTTATCTAGGTGCTGCAGAGAGGAGATAGTCTAGGAAAAGGGGGAAGGGCAAAAGATAAAGGAAAATAAAAGAGCCTGATCTCCACTGCCCAGGATCTCGAAAAGCACCCCAACTCCAAATTAGGAATTCATTCTTGCGTACTCTTTGCCAACATATACTTTGTTGTCTTCCAGTTTCTCTCCTCTATGAATCCCTACAAGATGAATTCCTAATTCTGCATTTGTGCTTCTTCTCTTCCCTGCTCTACCTTCTTCTCCAGGTAAGGATTCCACACATTTGTTACATGTTTCCTCACCACTAGAGTGGTAGTTGAATGCGTTGTTTTTGTATTTTGTGCTTTTGACAAGACAATTTAAACCCTTCTTCTAAGTGTGGATGTGGACGCACTATATGAACAACCTAGTTGGAAATAGAAGAACTGAGGCATGTTGCCGAAACTCGGCCTCTGTCCACTGGTGATGAATAGAAATGTAAAGACACAGTTTTGGGTGAAGGAGAAAAAAAACAGCTTCATTGCTTTGCCAGGCAAAGGAGGTCACAGCAGGCTGGTGCCCTAAAGACTGTGCCCTCCCTTGGGAGAGAATAGGAAGTAGTTTTATAGTTTGGGAGTAGGAAATAGGGCCACAGATAAGGATCAGGGTAGATGCCAAGTTTTCCTTCTTCTTAAGTTGGTGTTTAATGGCACCAGGACTGGTTCTGTTGTTCCTCTCCTCTTGTTTTCATTTGTTGGGAGTTTTAGTTCTGCAGAAGAACTCAAATGTATTGTTATGTGTATCCCTTGAAGAGGGACCAGGACCCTGCCCCAAAGCTGCGCTACTGTTTCTTGCCTGCTCCTCCCTGGTCTCTGCATCCTCTCCCTTCCCTGATTAGCAACTGTTTGAATCTGCCCTTTGGAGCTCAGGGAAGGTCGTGGGGGCAGAAGCGTATTCCCTGAAACCAAGAAATAGGGGACACAGGAAGGCTTGTGTGCCCAGGAGCCCCGCAGTGCCCTGCTCAATTTCAAGTATAATTGAGAGGCAGGTTGCAATTATTATATGGTAATGTAGAACAAGAAGAAATAACAGCTAGGAACTGAGTGCCTTGGGTAATATTCCTGTTGAGTATAGTGAAAGGAGCAGTGTGATGTGATTAAGATTGTGTGCTTTGGGTTACTTTTAATATCTGGTTGCATTTTACTGTTTTAGCTGTCTATGCTTATAAAGTGTTGGGATTAGGGTGCACTAAGTTTGTCTGGGAACCATAAGCCTCTTGCTATTATTGCCACCACAAAAAAAAAAAAATAGCTTTTATTTCTTTGTCAGGCAAAGGAGGACACAGCAGGCTAATGCCTTAAAGGCCGTGCCCTCCTTTGGGAGAGAATAGGAGCTGGTTTTATAGTGTGGAAGTTGAAAATAGGGCCATAGATAAAGATCAGGGTAGATGCAAGCTTTCATTCTTCTTCAAAGCTGGTGTTTAGTGGCCTGGGGACTGATTCTGGTGGTCCTCCTTTTTGGAATGAAGAATGCTTCATAAAGTAGTTAACATCTGCAGAAGAACTCAAAGATATTGTGTGTATTGCTTGAGAAGGAACCAGGACCCTGCTTCTAGGCTGCACTACTGTGCCTTGACTGTTCCTTCCTTGTCTCTGAATCCCCTCCCTTCCCTGATTAGCAACTTTTTGAGCCTGCCCTTTAGAACTCAAGGAAGGTCAGGGAGGCTGAATGAGCTCTATTTCCTAAAAACAAGAAATGGGGGACACAGAAAGGCTTTTGTGCCCAGGAGCCTCACAAAGTCCTGCTCAGTTACATTAGCAAACTAATTCAGAAAATAGAAAATAACGATAAGCAAAGTCAACAAAACAAAAACCTAGCTTTATGAAAGAAATGAGTAATAAACAAGCCTCTGCAAGACAGATATATGAGATAAAGAAAGGATATGCCGATAAACACTGTTATATACCACATAACCAAATAATGTTATAATGGAGATAATGGAGATTTATAAATATCATAAACTATTCAGTGAATAAATTTCTGCCAATAAATATAAAAATGCAAGTGCAAAGGAAATTTTCTAGAACAATATAAATTACTGTGGCAGACTATTAGTGCTTATTAATACTTGTACTCTTCTTTTCTTATTGGGAACACACCTGACACTATTTCCCAAGTGTTCTTGCAATTACATGTAGATGGTGATTGATTTCTGGTCAATGGATTGGCCCAGACAAGTTTTCTGAACATTTATATATAATTTTTTCCAATACTAGTAACAAGAGAAAACTGTCAAACTCATTTTACAAAGTTAGTATGAACTTAATGTCAAAAACAGTACAAGAAGGAATAACAGATATGTGTAGTTTTTTTAATTCTAAACAAAATACTAGTAAATTAAATCCAACAGTGGTTTGTAAAATTAATACATCAAATTTAGTAGAGTTTGTTTACACTCAGGAATGCGAGAGTGATAAAACAGAAAAATACACAGAAACAACTTATGTGAGAAAAAGTCATTTGACTATCTCAATTGAAACAAAAAGAAAACACTTGATAAAATTCAACATCCATACAAGATAATCTTAGAAAACTTGAAACAAAGAGGATCATCATTAACATCAAAAATATCTTTTTGTTAAAGCCTATATTACATCATATTTAATGGTAAAATCTTAAAAATTACCCATGAAAGTTAAGAAAGAGACTAGTTACTCTGTTCTCACTATAAGTGAACATTTAATGGGGGCCCTAGACAGTGAGATAAAACTAGAAAAAGGGAATAAAGAGGATAGGGTCCAGAAAGGAAGAGATAACTGATCCTCATTTGTACATGACATGATCATGAAAAATCTAGAAAAATCAAAAAATCATCATTAGAACTAGTAAGAGATTAGAATTAGCAAGATTGTTGGTACAAAATCACCATACCGAAATTAACATATCTCCTACATATCATCAATATCCAGTTAAAGAGTGTGCATAAATGTCTCAATCAATAACAGCAAAATATCAGAAGATACTGAGAAATAAATTTAGCAATGCATGTGCAAGTGCTTTTTGGATGAATTTTAAAAATGTCACAGAATGGCATAAAAGAAGACCTGAATAAATGTACAGATCAATATAATAAATATGTCAAGCCTTCCTTAATCAGTCTGAAAAAATGGAACTAGAAAGTCCTCGAAAGAGTGTGTGGTACACAAAAAGGAATCAACTGATATTAGCTGGTGTTTCTATATTTGATTACCTATCAAATATTTGTTAAATTTTATTTTATTGTGGTAAGAATGAAAATCTACCTTCTCTCTTAACAAATTTTTAAGTGTATAAAAATGTGCAATACATTGATTGTTGATTGTAGGTACAATGTTTTACAACAGATCTCTAAAGCTTATTTATGTTGCTTAACTAAAACTTTGTGCTCCTTATTTCCCCCTCTCTGGCAACTGCCATTCCACTGATTTGATTTTGTGAATTTGACTATTTTAAATAATTAGCATAAGTGGAATAATGCAGTGTTTGTTTTTCTGTGCCTGGCTTGTTTTACTTAGCAAAATGTCCTCAGGGTTTATCTATGTCCAGAATTTCCTTCTTCTTAAAGGCTGCATAGTATTCAATTGTTTGTATATACCACATTTTCTTCATCCATTCATCTGGTGATGGACATTTAGGTTGTTTCTGCATTTTGGCTATTATAATTAGTGCTACAATGAACATAGGAATGTTGATATCTCTTTGAGATCTTGATTTCAATTCTTTTGGATTAGTACCCAAAAGTAGGATTGCTGAATTATATGGTAGTTCTATTTTGAATCTTTTGAGTAGTTTCCACACTGTTTTCCATAGCAGCTTCCTCATTTTGCATTCCCACCCAGAGGGTGTTAAAGTTCCAATTTCTCCACATCCTTGCTAATGTCGCGGTCTGTGCATGTGAGTCAGAAAGAAGAATTTTCTGTATTCCAAGCAAGGTGAAGAAAAGACAAGTTTATTGAGGCAGCAAGAGATGCTGGTAACACAGCAGGATGGCTTCTTGATAATCAAGGAGAACCGACCCTGTATAGAAAGAAGAGCTTAAGATGAGAGATGCTACAAGTGCAGCAGGACAACTTCCTGATAATCAGGGAGTGCGTGGTTCTGTCTGTTTTTATAACTCAAGGAGAGGAGAGGTCTCGTGATACACCTGCTGACCTGCTGATTGGTTGGGGAAAGAGGAGTCTTAGGATACACTTGCTGGTCGGTTGGGGGCATATAATGCCCTTAGAGGGGCAGGGTGAGGAGTGGGCCACCTACCCTGCCCCCTATTGGGCCCCTTCCTAATAGGGGGCAGGGAGGAGTAGGCCAGGTTGCTCAAAGTGGGGGAAGGGGTATTACAATGAGACTGGTGGGGCAATGTTAAGGATCTGGTACTTGTCTTGGCCAGAGGCTTTGAGTTCAATTCTCTCTGAAGAGGCCTTGAAGCCCAACAGCTAACACTTGTTATCTTTTGTTTCCCTGATAATAACCATTTTAAAAGGTATGAGGTGATATCTCATTGTGGCTTTGATTTGCATTTCCCTGATGATTAGTGAAGTCAAGCATCTTTTTAATAAGTGTATTGGCCATTTTTATGTCTTCTTTGGGAGAAATGTCTATTCAGTTCCTTACCTCATTTTTTAATTGAGTCAGTGGGGGGTTTTGTTTTGCTTTGTTTTTTTACTATTGAGTTGTAGGAATTCCTAATATTTTGACGATCAACCCCTTTATCGAATATATGGTTTGCAAGTATTTTCTCCAATTCTGTAGGCTGCCTTTTCACTCTTGTGATTATTTCCTTCCCTCTGCAGAAGCATTTTAGTTTGATTAGCCCTACTTGTTTGTTTTTGCCTTTTTTCCCTGTGCTTTTGGTGTCCGGTCCATGAAATCATTGCTAAGACCAGTGTCATGAAGCTTTTCCCCTATGTTTTCTTCTAGGAGTTTTATGTTTCAGGTCATAAGTCTTTAATCCGTTTTGAGTTGATTCTGGTGTATGGTGTTAAGATAAAGGTCCAATTTCATTCTTTTGCATGTGGATATCAAATTCCCCCAGCACCATTTGTTGAAGAGACTCTCCTTTTATTACTGTGTATTCTCGACTCCCTCATCAAAGATCAGTTGACTGTTACGTATCAGTTCTTGACCAGCTATCATTAACAGTTAATCTTGTAGTGGGCAAAAATGACCTTTTCTACTTCCTTTGTAACTCTTAATATATACTATTACTTGATTGATTCTACCAGACTCTATGACTTTTTGAGTGTAGAGTCTGTGGCTATTTTCACCTTTTATTTAGCATAGTATCTTGTTCATTGCCTATAAGTGAATAAATATTTATGGAATAAACAAAGACTGAATGTTGGCCAAAATTATAAATGTTTCAGATACTATTACAATATGCAGTCTCTTTCCTTTACATACAAAGCTGATACTTTGAATTAAAAGCATTAAATTCAGTTCAAGTTCTGGTTATACCGCAGATACCTCTTTGACTTGATGCAGGTGACCTCTGTGTTGCATATTCTCTAACTTTAATGTAAAAAGGTTGAACTAGATGCTATGGAAGATCTCTTCCAGCTCTCACATCTTCTAAGTAATATCAGGATAGATTTATGCTAATTCATGTTCAAATTCTCAGTCATTCTGTTAGTGCAGGTTTGCATGCCCGACACACAGCGAGGCCAAATAAACTGAAAAATTGGAGTTTAGAGCAGGTAAAGGTATATTGAAAGGCCATGCAAGGAGACAGGTGGCTTGTGCCTCCCAAAAACTCCTGAATTCTCAGGACCAAAATTGTAAAGCATTTTTAAAAGCCAGGTGAGGGAAGGAGGTTGCAGGGTAAGTGATTAGCTTGCGCACAGTTGTCTGATTGGCTGATGGTGGTCACAGGGGTTAACATTATCAGTCCTTAGGCTCCTGGAGGCTTGGGGCCTAAGGGCTCATGGTAATCAAGTAGTTAACATCTTCCATTTGGTGGCGGGGGGGGGGGGGGGGTTCACATTTGTAAAACAACTTAAGAAATGCACATCAGATGCTGTTATTTGTACTTTAGCAGAGGATATGGGGGAAGGTCCTGTTCTAGGAAGGCCACAGAGGGTTCTGCTGGGTTGCAATTCCTTCTTGTGATTATCAAGATATATTTTGGAAAGTAGGGTAGGGATTGAGGTAGATTTTTGTGACCAAGAATAAAAGCTATTTTAAGACCTGCACATTGACAATAAATATATGGTAGTCATTAAGGTGTTCCCCCAAATAATCTGGCTCTCTCTTCTTCTACGTGATAGTTTTGTAGCATATGGAAGTTCCCAGGCTAGGGGTCGAATTGGAGCTGCAGCTGCTGACCTACACCACAGTCACAGCAATGCCGGATCTGAGCTGCATCTGTGCCCTAGACCACAGCTCAAGCTGGATCCATAACCTACTGAGCAAGGCCAGGGATCGAACTTGCGTCCTCATGGATACTAGTCAGATTCGTTTCCGCTGAGCCATTATGGGAACTCCATACATGATAGTTTTGAACTTCACTCCCCACCAGAAGTTAGGTGTGGCTACATGACTAATTTTGGCCAGCAAAATATGAGCAGCAATGACATGTGTCACTGTCAGGTGAGAGCTTTAAAAGCAAGCGTGTGCTTTGGCAGCTTTCTCTCCCTATACCATGCAATGTTCCACATTGACACTGGTCCCAAGTTTAGGGTAAAGCAGAGCAAAATTCCCAATAAACTCTTGAAACATGCAGCAAAAGAAACAAACCTTCATTGTTTCATGCCTCTGAATTTGGGGGATGATTTTTGCCAGAACAAAACCCAGCCCTATCCAGATTAACACTTTGTATTAGTGGTTCCATGTTCTTGTTTGGTAAGGGAATTTTCTTGTTTCATTGCAGAAGGAATTCAGAAATGAGACGGAAATTGAGAAAGAAAACTGAATGTATTTAAGTGAGAAATACACCCCTTAAAGAGAGGTGGGCAGAGAGGCCGGCGGCCACCTGCCTTTCTTTGGCACACTGGTAATAAGGGGCATCCAACTGCATAGGCGGAATATTCACTGGGAAGTGGGTGTTTGGGAGTCATATCTCTAATCCCCTTCCAGTTCCACCTCCCTGAAGGGAGGAGGGATTTTTGTCTTTACTTAGCTTTGATCGGAAGTGTCGTGGCTTCCCTGCGTGATGGGTACTTCCTATCTGCTTAGCTAATTGTATTAAAATTTATTGTAATGTATAATGAGCCACAGGTTATATTCAGAATCTGGAGATTCATGCCCTTTCCACCTTTCTTGGTCTGCCTTCAGGGCACTTAGCCAAAAATGTGTGGTTTCCTGTCAGTCTGGATGTTCCTGCTTTTCTTTGTCTGCCCATGGACCCCGCTATTTACATAAAGTGTGGTTTCCTGCCATCTGGCCCTGTGCCCCCCTTCTCTGCTAATGTCTAGCTATCTGCCTGCTGTGACACTCTGATTTAGCAGTTGCTAGTTTACCGTCTTAATATACTGGTTATCCTGTTTAACTGTGGATATGTTGCAAGTATTTTATCACTAGGAATGATTTGAAGTTCCTTTTGTGCAGGGGGTGGGGGTGGTGCTCCTGCAGCATGTGGAAGTTCCTGGGCCAGGGACTGAACCTGCACCAAAGCAGCAGCCTAAGCCACTACAATGAGAGCACCAGATCCTTAACTCACTGTGCCACAAGGGAACTCCTCAAGTTCCTTTAAAATAGGGATATAATCTTTCTAGACAACGATTGTATCTCCAGAGTCTGGAATGAAGTTCCCCTCTGCTATAAATTCCAGAGAATGAATAGTTATCTCTACAATACAGTTACGCTTCATTTCTTACATTCCAATATGTTTTCTTGAGTAGGAAAAAAAGAAGTGGACATAAGACATTGACCTGTAAATTGGATATAACCCTGAGTTTGCTCACTGATCCTAACAGGTGGAAAAAAATATTGAAGACAGCTGAAAAACTGTTCAGACAGTATATACTACACAGTCATTAAATTGGTTTCAGCCCTTTGAATGCCAATATCATATCTCAGACAGGATAAGTACTTTAAAAACACAAGAATTAAGTGTGCCCATTGTTTTAATTATCTTTGGGTGTCCTATTTACGTTCGTATAAATGATTGATTGTTTCATCCTAAAGAGATAACAGTGGAAATTGTTACCACATACAGAGTCTCTTTGGGGAATGTGAAGGGAAAAGATAAATATTTGAGAGCCTGCTATGAATAGGTACTTTCAAATATGCTATCTTTTATAAACATTTTAATTGACGTAAAATATGCATACAAAACTGTTTTTAACTCATGAGACTACAGCTTGGTGAATTTTCACAAACTGAACACAGCAGTTTAATCAGCACCCAGATCAAAAGACAGAACCTGACCAGCACCCTTGAGCCCCCCCTCTGCCTGTGCCCGTTTCCAATTCCTTATCCCACAGGTAACCATTATCTTGATCTAATAGAATAGATTGATTTTGCTTATTTTGAAGTTTCTATAAATGGAACCAGAAAATACGTACTTTCCTGTGTCTAGCTTTTTTCTTTCAGCATTACCCTTGTAATATCCATCCATATTATTGCAGGTAATTGTAGTTTGTTCATTTTCACTGCACATAGTATTCCATGTTGTGAAAATACCACTATGTATTTGTCTATTCTAAATAGGCAAGCTAATAGGTATTGGGGTAGTTTACAGTTTGGGGCTATTATGATTGGTTCTGCTATAATCATTCTAGTGCTTGTATTTTGAGCTCGTATGAATGTATCTTTTAGTAATATATCTAGGGGTGCTAGTACTGGCTCAAAAGGAATGCATGTGCTCAGTTTTAGAAAAGACTGATAATTTTTCAAAGTGGTCATGTGATAGATGGCCAAAATGGCCACAATTTCCACCCCTCCTCTATCCATATCTTTTTATGGTGTGACTGCAGTTCTTCTAATCAAGAGGTGGAGTTCCTTTCATGGCTCTGCAGTTAACAAACCCGACTAGGATCCATAAGGATGCAGGTTTGATCCCTGGCCTCGCTTAGTGGGTTAAGGATCCGGTGTTGCTCTGAGCTGTGGTGTAGGTCACAGACGCAGCTCGGATCCCACATTGCTGTGCCTGTGGCATAGGTTGGCAGCTGTAGCTCCAATTCGACCCATAGCTTCCATATGCTGCAGGTGCAGCCCTAAAAAGCCCCCGCCCCCAAAAAAGAGATGGAGTCTCTTTCCCTCACCTTTGAATATGGGCTAGCATTATGACTTGCTCTGGCTGGCTCTTTAAGAACCCTCATCAGCCCCCAGGTAGATAAGTTCAAGTTATCATGTTGAGTGATAAGAAGCATGTGACCACGTCAGCTCTCTAATACCAGCCAACACCTGGTCAGCCACCTGTCATGTGAGTGAGGTCATCTAGACCAGCCTGGCAGGTGCATGACTGAGCCCAGCCAACATCAACGAAGTCTGGTCCAGATCAAAAGAACCACTCAACCTTAGACTTGTGAATAATAATAGTGATTATTTGTCTAAGCCACTAAGGAACACATCCATAGACAATGGTTGTATATGTGATAATTTTGGCAACGTGCCTTCAGGTAGGTAGTGCTAACTTCATTTTTTTCATGAAGGTACTCAGGTTCAGAAAGGCTAGGTAACTTGCCCTGGAACAGTCAGCTAGCAAGGGGTGGAGCCAGGAATCACATACTGCCTAATCCCAAAGCCCCTCTTCTTCTATATCATACTGTTTATAAGGCAAAAGCTACAAACATAAATAAAAAAATGTACAGGTCTTAACTTCTACATGATCTCAAAACCTCTTGAGCCCAAGTTCAGTTATATTGCTTGTTAGACGGTTTTGGGAAATACGGTCATTTGAGCCCTCACTCCTTCTAGCCCAGAAGCTGGTGATCCAGTGGTACCTTTGGTATCACAGTAGATTTTTATTTATAGACACTTATCCATGTTTCTCACTACAGTAGAATTTTTTGCATATAGGTTGGCTTGATTTTATTATACTTGATATTTACATATCTCTTGGCCTTTAAAATTAATCTTTACCACATTTCTGGCTATAAAGGACTTTTTCTGAGGTGATGCCAGTATTGTGTACCTGGTGAAAGAGGATGTGAAGAGTCAAGCTGAATTAGGCACCCCCACTGATTGTCAGGCCTTGCACAGGAAGAGGTCAAGAACATGCCCTTCTCTAAGTCAAGTGATTTGTGGGTATAAAATTTAGGCAAATTTGAATGTTTGTGCCAAAGAATTGACAGATTGGCAGGGGCACCGAGAAAGTGGTGGGCTCTTCCCTCCATTCTCAGGTATTTCTGTGTTACTAGTGTCCTCCTTCCCAGTAGTTTCTAGGAACGTATGAGCCTGAGCTACAGGGACTCCCACGTTAAAATTCTACAAGAGATCACTTAGCTTCTTTGAGGTTTAGTTTACTCATGTATAATGCATCACTTGCTGAGTAGTAAGGATCAGAAGAGATAGATAAATAGGCAGCGGTTGGAGAGAGAGAAAGAGAGGCAGACAGAGAGATCACCTAAGTGTCTGACAACAGAGCATATACATGAATAATATCTATTAATTTTTTCATTTTTTATTTTATTTTTTTGCTTTTTAGGGCCACACCTGCAGTATATGGAAGGTCTCAGGCTAGGGGTCAAATCGTAGCTGCAGCTGCCGGTCTACACCACAGCCACAGCAACATGGGATCTGAACCGCATCTGTGACCTACACCACAGCTCATGGCAACGCCAGATCCTTAACCCACTGAGCGAAGCCAGGGATGGAACCCACATCCTCATGGATACTAGTCAGATTCATTTCTGCTGGGCCACAGTGGGAGCTCCTATATCTGTTAATATTGTTACATCATTGTTATTGTTGATCTTCCCACCCTGGCAATCAATATCCCACAGCATTTTTTTCTCCCATAGCCTTAACAGAATTAGTCTGTAAGAAATGCTCTAAAATGTGACTGGCTGCCCATCTCAATGAATTAGCATATATCTCTATTCTGAGCCCTGCAGAAATGAGGAATAAATGGAAGACGTAGTCTTCCCTCTCTAATATGGAGGATAAAACAGTTACCCAAATGACTTAGGTAGGAGGTGCTACGTGCCATAAAAGAACAAATGATTCCACTGAGGTCAGCAGAGAGGAAGGATGAAATCTAGGTGGAATGCTGAGGTCAAGGAAAAAAGTGACATCACTGGTGAAAAGGTAATTCCAGGCAGAAATAGTAGAATGGATAAAAGTTGGGATTTGGTAAGGGGATAGGCATACTTAGGAAACAATGACCTTGACTTTTGTAGGATAGAGATTGGCGTCACAAGGGACACACAGTTGGAATGTAAGACTCTGGAACCAGGAGAAGACATATGGGCTAGATTCAAGAGGCACTGACAGGTTTTAGGTAGACATCTGAGGAAGATAAACTTGACCAAATGAGAAGACTGGAGAAATCAGAAACAAAGAGGCCCGAGGGAAATTACTGCAGTGTCCAATTATAAGACACACAAGCTTGTTAGTAGAGTTAGTGGGAGCCAGTTGTATAGAAAGGAAGAGTTCCAAAGAAAGAGGGCATTCTGCTAAGTGACATTAGTCAGACAGAGAAAGACAAATACCATAAGATATCACATATTTGGAATCTAAAAAAGCCAAATTCATAGAGAATGGAATTGCAACCAGAGGAGGCCGATACCTAACCCAAGTTCAGCTGCTCACCATTTGAAAGGCCAACACTCAAGACACAAGTGTTGGTGAAAAGGAACAATTTCATTTATTCAGGAGGCTGGCAACCTGGGAAGATGGTGGACTAATGTCCAAAGACCATCTCCAAGTTGCCAGTTAGGAGACAAAGGTTTTAAAGGCAGTGTGAGGGAGGGGGCTTCTGGGGTTGTGATCAGCTTGTGTTCATTTCTCAGACTGGTTGGCATCAAGGTGAAGTTTTGAGCATCACCAGTCTTCTGATTTTAACCAGTGTAGGAGGGATCTACGTGCCTGCGGTCAGCACTTTTCATCTGATGGGGAGTCTGCTTCCTGTAAAAACGACTTCAGAATATGTGTCTGACCTTTGTCATTATCTTTAGGGAACTGGGATTTCAGTGACTGCTCTGTGGCTGATTTATAGTTTAAATTGTTATCAGTTTCCCAACCCAATGAGTATTCTTTGTTTCTGCGTCTTTACATGTCCTAATCATTAACTCTTGAGCCAGCCTTTTGAGAATCAGGGGAGATTAAAGCAAAAGCCTTTTATGTCAAAGGACAGAGATTCAGGGAGTTCCGTTGTGGCTCAGCTGATTAAGAGCCTGACATAGTATCCGTGAGGATGCAGGTTCAATCCCTGGCTTCACTCAGTGGGTTAAGGATCTGGCATTGCTGCAAGCTGCAGCATAGGTTGCAGATATGGCTCGGATCTGGTGTATCTGTGGCTGTCGTATAGGCCAGCAGTTACAGCTCTGGTTAGACCCCTGGCCTGGAAACTTCCAGATGCTGCAGGTGCAGGCATAAAAAGAAAAAGAGGACAGAGACTCACAGACTTGTGTGCAGTTTCAGTCACCCCTTTTCTTTGATACCTCTCAATCTTTACAGGAGCAGGGACTGGATGAGAAAAGGAATAACATTTTGGGTAGAGAGATTAATCATAAACTCAGCAGAGGAACTCAGTTTTAGGGGGACTCGGTTTCAGAGCAGTAGCTACCAGGGGAAGGGGAAATTGGCAGATGTTGGTCAAAGGGCACAAACTCTCAGTTATAAGATGAATGAGTTCTGGAGATCTAATGCCAGTTAATAATGCTGTGTTATATACTAGAAATGTATAAGAGAGTAGATCTTAAATGTTCCCACCACAAAACACATCCTGTGATGTGGTGGAGGTGTTATCTAATGCTATGGTGGTCATCATTTTTCAGTATGTGGGTATATCAAATCAATACATTGGGCTGAGGAGGCGGCAAGATGGCGGAGGAGTAAGAGGTCGCGCTCTCCCTCTCCCACAAATACATCAAAAAACGCATCTAAATATAAAACAAGTTGGACAAATCATCATCTGAATGCTGATCAATTTAAACCTCCAAAAACT
>PVHT020000195.1:5835523-5874496 GCA_004024745.2 Catagonus wagneri
GGTGGGGGAGGGGTGGGAGGGAGTGGGGATAACTACTGCTTTAATGACGGAATAGCAAGGAGCTCCAACTGTAATGCACGGGGAACTATATCTAATTACATGTGACAAATCCATATATGTACATGTAATCGGGTCACCACATGGTGCAGTTGGAAAATCTGACAGAAATCTGTAAACCAGCTATAATGCAAAAAAAAAAAAAAAAAAAGAATCCAAAAAAAAAAATCAATACATTGGGAGTTTCCATCCTGGCTCAGCAAACCTGACTAGAATCTATGAAGACGCGGATTCAATCCCTGACCTTGCTCAGTGAGTTAAGGATCCGGCGTTGCCCTGAGCTGTGGTGTAGGTCGCAGACAAGGCTTGGATCCTGCGTTGCTGTGGCTGTGGCATAGGCCAGCAGCTACAGCTCTGGTTTGATCCCTAGCCTGGGAACCTCTATATGCCACAGGTGTGTCCCTAAAAAAAAATTGTACACCTTAAACTAACACTATGTTATATGTCAATGATTTCTCAATAAAGCTGGGGAAAAAATTTAATGAAAGAAATAAAGGAAAAGTTCCTTAGAAAGGAAGGTACATATTAGAAAGGCCTTTCAATGGGAGAAGTGACTAGACTTCGCCATTGAGGTGAAAGCAAAAAGTCACTTATGACTCAGAAGTTTTAAGTGTGGATGACTGAGTGAACAGTAGGGCCACCAACAGAAGCTAGAAAGGCAAGCAGGTTCAACTTCTTTGGGGAGAGTAAATGAGGTTTTTGTGACCTAATTGGGGTTTAGGGCCACCCTGGTGGAGATGCTCTTACAGGCAGTTGAGGGTTCAGAACTTGTATCAGGAAAGAGTTGTACACTGGAGAGAAGAGTTGGGTGTGATCCAGAAATGAAGCTCAAATTATCTTATATCGTGGAAATTCAGAATTCTGAATCATCTAGGGATGTGGGAAAAGGGGAAGTGAAGTTTTAATAGGCTTGTAGCAATTTATAGCACTAAAATAAAAATGACATATGTATATATGTGAGTTGTCTAGGAAAAACACATTGGTAATCAGCAATGAGAAAAATTAGTCTGGGAATCTGTCCAGGAACACAGGGCCTTCTTGCTTCTTGTTTCACTCTCTAAACCTTCTTCCTCATTTTGGGGTAGCTTCCAGTTCTTACCTAGTTCCTTTCTCCAGCCCTGGCTTCAAATTCTGGCTCAGGTTTCCAAATTTTCCTCTTCATAGAGTTGCAAAATGGAGCTCAATTTCTCAATTTTTTGGTGTCATCTAAGTATTCCTATTGCAGGCACAGAAATAGGTAAAAAGTAATGGTGAGAAAAGTTGTAGATTTAACATGGACTCTAAAATGCTGATATTCATTATCCCTCATTATCATGCAAATATCAGGCAATAGGGTGCTGAGGCCAGCATGTACTGGCTCATGACAGCCAATCGTTAAATAGTAAGAAATTTTGCAACCCACTGGTTAAGGACACCTATTATTAAAGATTAAATGATATAAACTTACAATGAAATAAACTATCAAAAGCCAAGATAGCATTCAAACTCATCATTTCTTAATTGTTTTACTCTCACCTGTGTGCTTGGAGTTATTTGTGTTTATTATATCGATAGGGTGGAAATATTATATAATGGTGTGTGCTACTGTGCATCGCTTCCCAGTTCTTTATAAAGTGATATATTGGTAGCTTGAAATAGGCATCATGGGACAGTTTGTTACAAATCAGAGCTTTTTCATTTTCCCTTGGAGACCCAGTTGTTAAACATCTACCAGTACACCAGTGTTGTTAGGCACGTGTAATGTCATGAGAAAAGCAAAATATCTTGGGTTGAGGCACGAGGTTGGAATTCAAGTTCCATCCCTGTGGAAAGAACAACCAGCCTTGAACAAGTCACTAAATGTCTCTTCAGCCTTTGTGAAAGAGTATATGGATACCATTCTCTTAGGATGATATATGTTGAAAAATCTACTTACATAGCCCCAAGGGAATCAATCTTCATCTCTAGTCTAGGGAATTAGTCTGCCCAACTGTGTCTGCCTAACTGCAAACAGTTAACCAGGCTGTGCCTAACGTAGTCCAGGTCCATTTGGGTTGTAATTACCATGTGATTTGGTGGGATATTTGAGTTTTCTATGGTCAGCCCTTAACCTTCTCCTTGGCAGTATGTGAGAAAAGTCAAAAACGTTATCATACCCTAATTGCAGGGAAAAATAATGACCTATATCAGGTTGGCAATGTTAAGGTATAACCAATACTCTCTCTTTTTCAGCAGAGAGCACCTTTAAAAGCTGTCATTAGAACACTACAATATCAAAGCACTTTAAAATACAATTTCATTCTTTCTAACAAGGGAGAAAGTGGGTGGATTTGTGTACATGTGTGTTTTCCAGGAACTAACATGAAATACATAAGATGGATTTATTTTGATAACTCTTGTTAGTAGAGTTATGCTCTAAAAGAAACCTCTTGGATGGACTTTTTATTAAGAACGAATATGTATTGAAAGAGTGTAGAAAATGATTTGCATCCTATATGATGACATTTTGTCAAACCATCTGTAAAATTTATTTTGATGGGTCTCAGAGCCCATGTTTTCAGCCTGAAAAGTACATTCAAGTGATTTGTATTAGCTTGTATGATTGGATGGTTGGCCTAGTTAACTCTACCACCTGTCTCAGTCATCAGTTCTTATTAGCTGTCATTTGATGAAGAAAACAATTTCTGAAATTCTGTCTTCATTTCCAAATACCAAAGGATGTTTTATCTTTATTTAGATATCAGCAAATCTTTCTATTTCTTGAAGACTGTTATAAATTCTTATTCTCCATTGTTTGTTCACGTAATCTATTACCATTTGTGTAACAACAGTAACTACTTCTTATTAAAGACAAAACAACTGTGCACATTGAATGTGTTCTACAACTTCAAAGCATTAAAGTAACATTTCAGAATGCAGACCTCGGGCTTGACATATTATTAATTTCAGATTCCTAATACTTTTTATGTGACTATATTCAATATCCAATTCCATACTACAGGATAGAAAGTTATAAGTGGGTAAGAGATGAAGCAAGTGATATGACTGAATCCGTTTCAATGCCATAAAAAACTGAAAACCAAAGGTCAATGTATTGCATGCTATGTTAAAGAATAATTCCAGATGACAAATGTACCAGGATCTCAAGATGAACTATAACCATCCAAAGCAAAATAAGAGGTCATAAACACAAGTCTATCTATATAAGTTCCAGGGAGAGTTTCAAAGTACACAGAAGAAGAAATGAATGCAGAGACTGAAAAATTATTGTACTAGGTAGAATATAGATAAACACAGCTATGGAATGCATCATGATACTTAGACAATGGCTGTGATTAAAACTGGAAACCTAGGAGTTCCCTTTGTGGCTCAGCAGGTTAAGAACCTGACTAGTATCCATGAGGATGTGGGTTCAATCCCTTGCCTTGCTCAGTGGGTTAAGGATCCAGTGTTGCCACAAGTTGCAGCATAGTTTGCAGATGCAGCTCGGATCCTGCATTGCTGTATCTGTAGCATAGGCCAGCAGCTGCAGCTCCAATTCAACCCCTAGCCTGGGGACTTCCATATGTGATGGGTGCAGCCCTAAAAATGCAAAAAAAAAAAAAAAACCCCAAAACAAAACAGAAACATAACATTAATTTTAGCATGCATCTCAACCAGATAATTTAGGCTACTGGTCACCTGCTTGGATTCTTCTTTGGGAGGTCAACATACATATAAGTACATCACTTTAGGAGTGAATATATGGGAAATCTTTAAAACAGCCTTTCTTTCAGTCTCTCCATGTGGCTTCTAATTCCTTCATATTTTCAGAAAACCCAAGTGTCTTGTATACGTGAAGCATAAGAGATATCCAAGGTAAAAGAATAAGGTCTCTCCCACGAGGAGTTGGCAGTTACTCTGGGAAAAAAGATACTCAAACTGCTAATTATTATGTAAAGTAAAAATAGAGATAGACTAAAAGTCCTACAAGAGTACCTACCTTTAAATGCTAGTTGAAGAGTTGAATGCAGTTTTTTTTACCAACATTACAAAGATTTTTTTTTTTAATCTCTAAACCAAGGTTCGAAATCAGATTGCCTTTTCAAACTGGTTTTTAGACTTTCAAAACTAAAAATGTGGTGAATCACAGGGGTGCAAGGAAGTAAGGAGAAAGGCATCTGGGTAAACAGATGGGACCTAGGAGGGGGAAGACTAGACTGTGGGGGTCTTTGGAGCCAACCCTTCTCCCTACCGTGCCCTCATTTCCCTCTTCAAGCAGCAGATCAACTGCTTTTGGGCTTTGTTCCAGCAAAAGCAAAGTTAGTAAGTTTTTGACAGAGCCATGCATGCACACCAACAGAGGTCAGCATCATCCAAGTCTATTTAAAGCTTCCAGTTTTCTGGGAGTCAGGATTAAATCAATCATCAAAGGCAGATTTACTTCACATAGTGACTGTCAGTTAACAGTTGTCTTCCCGAGAGTTCTTAGAAAGTTATTCCACCTTGGAGGTGATTCTATTTTTTGTTTTCACCCAAAAAAGACATAATGTATTAACATTCCCATTTCAGAAAAAGATACATCCCTCAGTTGACTCAAAACAATAGTTTCCGGAGTTCCTGTTGTGGCTCAGTGGAAGTGAATCTGACTAGTATCCATGAGGATGAGGGTTCAATCCCTGGCCTCGCTCAGTGGGTTAGGGAACCCACGTTGCCATAAGCTGTAGTGTAGGTCTCAGACGCAGCTCAGATCCTGAGGTGCTGTGGCTGTGTTAGGCCTTAGGCCCGCAGCTGCAGCTCCATTTCGACTTCCTAGCCTGGGAACCTCCATATGCCACAAGTGTGCCCTAAAAAGCAAAAAAAAAAAAAAAGCAAAAAAACTGAAACGAAACAAACCAGCAAAAAACAGTAGTTTCCTAGTCAGAGCAAATCATATGGAACATATTGGAATGGTGTGACCTGTTGCCATGAACCCAAATGGGTTTGCTTTGGGTTCATATGATCAGTAACAAAAATTATTTTTAGATCTTCCAGCTGTTGGAAGCATGAAATAACTTCATGTGTTTCAAAGTTCTCTCATAAATCAGCCTTTCTTTTGACCTCTAAGTGGTTTTCTGTGCTATAATAATTTTAAGGCCAGTTTGAGTGCAAAAGAACCATAATCTCCTGAAAATTTGAAAAATTAGTGGATAAAATTGGGCAGAAAGGAAAGTGCACCTTATAAACAATAATTCCCTAACACCCCTTCTTTGCCACCACCACCCACTCTCAAGGCATCTCTTTTGCCTTTGTCAAGTGTGATGAGCTTTTATTGAATTTCATGTCAAACAGTATTTGTTTACTTTCAAGTTGTTTGTTACTTATAAAATCTTACTTTCATTGTTCAGTTGAGATATTTTTCCTACATGTAAAAAATTAATTAGGGGTCTCAAGTTGGAATGGAATGCACCATCACCTTTCCTATTGATATTAATGGAAATATTTTATCATTTAAAGTGTTCTCACTTTGGGAGTTCCCACTGTGGTACAGCAAGTTAAGGATCTGGCATTGTCTCTGCAATGGCTTGGGTCACTGCAGAGGCGTGGGTTTGATCCCCAGTCCTTCACAGTGGGTTAAGATTCCGGTGTTGCTGTAGCTGTGGTGTAGGTCGCATCTGGGGCTTGGATTCAATCTCTGGCCTGGCAACTTCCATATGCCATGTGTGTGGCCCTCAAAATAGTCTTCTCACTTTGCAGTCAGGTTTTCAGGTACAATTTAAAGTCAGTAAATGAGGCGAGTTGCTGTTGTGGTTCAACAAGATCAGCATTGTCTCTATAGCAGCAGGGACGCAGGTTCAATCCCCAGCCCAGCAGCACTGGGTTAAGGATCCAGTATTGCTGCAGCTGCTGCATAGGTCACAGCTGAAGCTTGTATGTGATTACTGGCTTCTGGGAACTCCACATGCTGTGGGGTAGCCATAAAAGAAAAAAATTATAGTAATAAATTCAATAATTGAGAGATAAATGTGTTTATTGAGGAATTACTATGCTTCAGAAATTGCGCTAAGCACTCAGGAAGAGCTAGTTGAAAAGACTGGTGTGAGCCCTGCTCTCTGGTGTTTACAATTAAGCGGGAAAGATGGTTGAAATCATTTTTTATTTTCAAGAGATATGGCTCTACCTGCCTGAAGTTGCTAGAGAGAACCCTTTCACAATGTATACATTTTTTTGTCTTTTTTCTGTTTTAGGGCCGCCCCCATAGCATATGGAAGTTCCCAGGCTAGGGGTCGAATCGGAGCTATAACTGCCAGCCTACACCACAGCCACAGCAACGCAAGATTTGAGCTATGTCTGTGACCTACACCACAGCTCACAGCAACACCAGATCCTTAACTCACTGAGCGAGGCCAGGGATAGACCTGGATACTAGTCGGGTTCGTTACCGCTGAGCCATGACAGGAACCCCCACAATGTATACATTTATCAAGCCATCGCGTTGTACACTTTAAATATCTTTCAATTTTATATGTCTGTTATGCTTTGACAGATAGGTAGATAGATAGATAGATAAATGGCTTCTGGTTTCTGTGTTGGAAGTTGTTGCCATCAAAGGGGTCAGATGTATTTCTCCAATGTCAGGGATCATTGGGCCTTCTCTCTCATAAATAAAGGGAAACCTAGGTTAGGCCTTCAAGGGAACTTGCAGCCCCACAGATATCCCATCAGAAGCCCTTCCATCATTCTCCTAGACACCCAAATTCAGACTGAGCACAGGTAGTGGGACATGGCAGGGTATAACCGCCGGAGTGGAGAATTTGGAGCCAGACATTCTGATTAAATTCTGCCTTCATCATTTACCAGCTAAGAACTTTGGACAAGTCCCTGTACCTTTCTGAACCCTTGCTTTCTAAGCTACAAAATGGGGACAATAATTTCCACCATATAGATTTGTCATGAAGTTCAAACAAAATGCATATGAAAGCATTTTATACACAACCAATGACTTTAGTAGCCCTTGCCCATTATCCTTAGCAGTAACTCATTCATTCACTCACTCCTTCATTTATCTACCAGCAATCATTCCTTGAGAACCTAACACTCTAACTACTAAAAATAATAAATAATTTTTGTCCTTTGGGATCAACTACTTGCCTATCCCTCAAGAGTCCATGACTAGCCAAGGGTCCTGCTGTAGAATCCAAAGCTACGAACTTCCCTTTGTTCATTGCCAGTTCTTCACCAAGGCACATATATGTCAGACTTCTACCTTCAAGGAACTTCAATATTCTAAAAAGATCATTCCCCAAAGCTAAATTTAAAAAACTCTCAAAATATATAGGAAGATTCAAGTCATTTTTTTCTACACATTTTCCCTTTCAGTGTATTACTCATACATGCCCAAAAGAAGCTAAATTTATCTACTTCTCCCAGCTAAGCCATCTGTTGCATGTAAACATCAATGATGCATATATCTAGTTAATTATGGCTCTCAAAAAAAAAATCTGACAACCAAGGGACATTCAGTGTTAGGTGTTGATGCTAACACTACAGTGATAAATGACAAGATCTTTGTGTCAAAATGGATCTGGGATGGGTTTACCAATGAAAACAGAAACTTTGGAAATGGAAGGAAAACAAAGATCTCATGAGAGGAGGCATGCACATCACAGAAGGGCAAGGAATGAAAATTTTTACAAGTGTCATTCAATTCTAAAGTCATTCAAAGGAAAATGTGTGAGGCAAGTCCAAATTCACACACATACTCTTGCCTTCCCAAGTCCCTTAGGCCAACTACAAAACCATAATGAACTATGTGTGTGGGGGGTGTTAATCTCCATTGAGGGAGCGATTCTATCAAGTATATTTTTATGGTACTCATTCTGTCAACAAACATTCATTTAATGTAAATTATTTATTGGCCTAAATTACTCTTCCAATAGAAATAAATGGCAAATTAGAGTAATGGTGAAATCAGTATCATCTCTAAAGGGTTTCACCAACTTGCCTATTATTTTTTGTGAGTTTTCTTTTTTTTCTCTCCCTTATAATACCAAATGAGAACTCTTCTCTATGCTGCATTACAAAGTAACCTAAAGTGGAGAATATCAAACCAGTCTGCATAGACCATGACCCACCCTTGAGCAAGTAATGATAAAATGAATACATAACATTGATTTATCCTAATTCTTAGAACAGACACAATGGCCGCTGGTGTCAAATGAGAGGTAGAAAACATTGTCACGTTATACCCTGTTAAATGCTAGCGCCCAGCCAAAGTCATGTCCTCAGTATCTTAATATTGAAAGCAATGAACTGTGCTCTTTATTCCTACCAAAGTTTAGTGTGAGGTGTTTGGATAATTCTAATTTATTCTCAGCCGTTGATGTAGCTATACACCACATAAAGATTGCAGACTTGCACACATTAATGAGGTTATTTGTTCTTGGGTATCCTGGCAGAAAAAAACCGTACAGAATCAATATACAGAAAATTTAAAAGTGTACATACTTCTCTCCTGCCTTACAAGCAGCATTCCCACTCCTTCAAGAAAAATCTTGTCTCCTTAAGGAATTCACTCTCAGATTCCAATCTCAGCTCTTGACTGAAGGCACATTTGTCTTTCTATATCAGCAATAACCCCTGAGGTAAAGACCTTCAGAGCATCTTCAGCTCTTCTAGGACCCAAGAAAGTTTTCAAATGTTTCTAAAGTATATCTTTACTATGAATATTTACAAATCCATGTATATATTTTATGACTTTAGATTTATTCTAAATGGTCACAAGAAAGTCTAAATGCATGTTTAAAATTCATTATAAATTTTTTCAAGCAAAATACCCCTCAAAACTCCTGTGTTTCTGTTCATCTAGGACACTAAGAATTATAAAAGTTACCATTGGTTCAATAACATCTTTTTTGGAGAAAAATAGGGATATCACATGAATTATAGATAATTATTTCAAAAACATCAAAATATTAGAGGGTTGGGAGTTCCCTTGTGGCTCAGAGGGTTGAGAACCTAACTAGTATCCATGAGGATGTAGATTTGATCCCCAGCCTTACTCAGTGGGTTAAGGATCTGGCATTGCCGTGAGCTGTGGTGTAGGTCACAGATGTGGCTTGGATATGGCATTGCTGTAGCTGTACTGTAGGCTGGCAGCTGCAGCTCTGATTTGACCCCTGGTCTGGGAACTTCCATATACTGCACATGAGGCCCTAAAAAGTAAATAAAAAAGAATTATAAGTTACTGTATATTTTATAATATATATTTATACACATATATATATTTATGTTTCCTTATTTGTATATATGTTTTCCCTTATACATTTTTATGTTTGTTATTAGTTTTGACGATAATCTGTTCAATCTATGTTTGAGAATTGAGAATGGATAGAGCAGTCTCTGTAAACTTAACCAAGAACAGTGTATGCAATTTATTTGGCTGACTATACAATACATGTGAGTTTCATTTATCTTAAAGGTTTAGGGTAATAACAATAACACACCTGCACTTACTATTAGTGAACCAAAGCAGGCTTTATTTTACATTGATCCACCTATGGCTACACTCTAATGGACAGTCTAGGGTTAGGTGACTTGGTGAGGAAGTGGACTGGAATAAAGCGGATGAGGGGATATGGGGGAGTACTGTCAAATAGAGTGGTGGCTGATGCCTATCTACAGACCCATTAAATAGCTTAGAAACTTCATTTTTAAAAACTATTTACCAACATGCCTAAAGAAAAAAATAAAGAATAAGTAATTGCATTTTGAAGAAATGATAATAATCTCTGGCTCAGGTAAATTAAGCAAAGAGCTAGGTTGTCTCTTACTTGCTGTATTTATTTCATATTGATGCTATAACAAATGACCACAAACTTGATGGCTTAAGACAACACAAATTTATTGTAATTCACAGTTCTGGGGATCAAAAATCTAAAATGGACCCATTGGGTTGGAAAAAAAGAGTCAACAGAGCTGCCTTTCTTCTGGAGGCTCTGGGGACAGTCTGGTTTCCTTGCCCTTTCCAGTGTCTGGAGGTTACTTGTATTCCCTGGTTTGTGGCCACTTCCTCACATCACCCCAGCCTCTCCTTCTGTTGTCATATCTCTCATTATCTGCTTCTGTCATCACATCTCCATCCCTATCTCTGACTCTTGTGTCTCCCTCTCTCCCTTATAAAGAACCCTTATGGTGATATTAGGCTCACCCAGATAATCCATGATCATCTCCCTATCTCAAGGTACCTAATCACATCGGCAAACTCCCTTTTGCCCTGTCAGGTAAGGTATTGGTAGGTGTTAGAGATTAGGATATGGACGTCTTTGGGGGTGATTATTCTGTCTACCATAGTTGCTTCCTGTGTTCCTTCTCCATTCCTCTTAAAATGGGAGCTCTCAAATGATGTTCTATGGTTTCCATTGGCGAAAAACAAGATTCTCTGAACTCCAGCAGATCTTCTGTTACATCACTGTTTGTGGTGTGACAAAGTCGAGACCTCAGACTGTGGAAAAGCAGATCAGCACCACCTAGAACTTGTTATAAACACAAATTCTTGGGCAAAAATCAGAAACTCTGGGGATATAGTCCTCCAGGCAATTCACGCTTAAGTTAGGGAACCACTGTGGATCTAGACCTAGATTTTCTGACGTGTATTATTTGCATTAACCTTCATTATTTTAAATCAGTGTCAGTAACATCTTTTTTCTTCTAGTTGCTTTACCAGTTGTAGCAAAGATGCAAATATTGGAGAGGGTGAGTAGACCTTGAACTCTTTTGCTAGGTCATTGCAATCAAAAGACAACAAAATCTTATGGGGAAGCCATTTAATATTGCATCTAGTTTCCTTTCTTTCTTTTAAATATATTAATGTATTCAATAAATAATTGAAATACATTACTGTATAAGTTTAAGCAGTAGAGTGTGATGGTTTGATTCACATATATTGTGAAAAGATTACTACAATAGGTTCAGCTAACATCCATTTTATCATGTAATGCAATAAAAAGAAAAAAGAAAAGAAAAAAGGAAAGAAAGGATCCTTGTTGTGAGAATTCTTAGGATATAATCTCTCTCTCTCTCTCTCTTTTTTTTTTTTTTTTTTTGGCTTCTCTCTGGCTTATGGAAGTTCCTGGGCCAGGGATGGAATCTGAGCCACAGCTGCAACTTAGACCATAGCTGCAGCAATGCCAGATCCTTGACCCACTGCACGGAGGCCAGAGATCAAACCTACACCCTTGTAGAGACAATGCAGTATCCTTAACCCTCTGTGCCACAGTGGGAACTCTAGGATTTATTCTTTTAACAATATTCCTATATATCACACAGCAGTGCTAGCTAGCTATAGTCATGCCGTTCATCACATCCCTAGTACTTTACTTACCTTATAACTGGAAGTTGGTACCTTTTGTTTTCATTTTTTAATTTTTTTATTAATGATTTTTATTTTTTCCATTGTAGTTGGTTTACAGTGTTCTGTCAATTTTTTACTGTACAGCAAAGTGACCCAGTCTCTCTCTCTCTCTCTCACACACACACACACACACACACACATTCTTTTTCTCACATTATCCTCCATCATGCTCCATCCTAAGTGACTAGATATAGTTCCTGTGCTATACAGTAGGATCTCATTGCTTGTCCTCTCCAAATGCAATTATTTGCATCTATTAACCCCAGATTCCCAGTCTATCTTGTTTTCATTTTTTTTTAATTTTATTGAAGTATAGTTGATTTACAATGTTGTGGTAATTTTAGAGGTTTGTACATTTTGAGTGCCTCCTCCCAATTCCCCTTCCTCCCAGTTTCCTTTTAGCATCTTTTTCCATAAAGGTTTTCCTTGGGGAGCCCCAAGCATTCACAGGGCCTGTTAGGTATGTGATGAAATTAGACAGTGCCTATTAAGTGTCAGGAATTTCGTAAAATGTTTCTCATTTAGTCTGTCATCGTGTTCCTCAGCTCCATTTTATAAAAATAGATCAGATGAATTTTAGCCTTAAATATGAAGAAACTGAAACTTAAGCGAGACAGGTTTCATATCAGTTTGTTTATTCACAGTATACTCAGCTAAACATAGCATGAATATTTTCTGAATGAAACAAGAGGAAAGAAGGGAGAAAAGGAGGCCCCTAAGGTCACAGAAGGACTAAGTGGAAGAGACAGGATTCAAAGCCATATCGATTTGATTTCAAACCCAGCTTCATTCCATTATGCAACATTGCCTCCAGTGTGTGTGCACCTGTGTGTGTGTGTGTGTGTGTGTGTGTTTACACCCACATATAGCTATATGTGTATCATGCCCTATATTGTTAACAGATGATTAAGTAATGGCTAACTTAAGTTAGTACTTGTGGATTGTAACTGGTTATTATCAGTTTTTCGTTTGATCATGACAATATACCCGTATCCATTGAGTTACCAGGGAATCTTTTCAAACACATAGATGAATAGAAACCCAATCCAATATAAAAAAAGTCAATTATGGATTGGTAGTTATAAATACATCTTTATATTTTCTGGGGTTTTTGTTTTGTTTGCTTTTTAGGGCCACACCTTAATAGCATATGGAAGTTCCCAGGCTAGGGGTAGAATTGGAGCTGCAGTTGCTGGCCTACGACACAGCCACAGCAACGCAGATCAGAGCTGCGCCTACAACCTATACCACAGCTCACAGCAGTGCTGGATCTCCACCCCACTGAATGAGGCCAGGGATTGAACCGGCATCCTCATGGACACTAGTCAGATTCGTTACCACTGAGCCATAGTGGGCACTCCTCTTTTCTGTTTATTTTGTATGTGACACATACGTAGGCTGGATGTGTTTCCAGAAGGAATATCTATGGTGAATTTTCCTTTGCACATAAAAATCTTGCAAGTCATTTATTCATTAGTCATACTCTCATTTACTTTAGTCACAACATATATTTCCTAATAAAGTTACTTAAAATAGTGTTGACACTTTTGGAAAAGCTGATTCTACTCTAAGATTTGTTTTTTTCTGTTTGTTTTGGGGTTTTTTTGACTGCACCTATGGTATATGGAATTCCTGGGCCAGGGCTTGAATCCAAGCTGCAGCTGCATCCTAGACCACAGCTGCAGCAATGCCAGATCCTTAACCCACTATGTCACAGCAGGAACTCTCTAAGATTTTTATCAAAAGTAAATTCCGTGGAATTTTCTATGGAATTTGTGCATATAGTGGCAGTAGTTATTTATCAGTTATGATTTATACATTAGACCTTCATGCCTCCAGTGCAGGGATTCATAACCTGGAGTCCATGGACTAGGTGATCCCTGGACAAAATTCAAGGTACCCATGAATATGATACCACCAAATTCTCCGCATTTTATTTTAAGCATTAAAAACATTGATTCTGAGAAGTAGGACATAAGTTTCACCAGACTGCTAAAGAAGTTCATGATATAAGAAAAAAAAACTCTGATTTAACAAGACTCTATTTTACCATAATGTGAAATCGATGTTGCGTGCACATTTAACTGTATTCAGTGCTTTAATTCTATTTCATAAATGATGAAATCAACAAAGAGTTAAAGAACATTACCCTATTCAAAGCATCGTTCTAGGTGACCAAGACAATTTTATTCTGTTTTTTTTTCACATCAAGCTCTTTTACTTTATTCTTCTATTTATACATTCTCCTGCTCAGAGCCTTTACCAGATTCTATCAGCTTCCCTTACCCCATCCCTGACGCTTATCCACCCCCACTCAGTCAAGCTCCTTGTCCAGTTGTTGCTCTTTGAGGTAAGAAAACACAGACAGAGGTGGAAGACCGAACTGACTGTCCCTACCCCGGCTGCCCCAACCAGAAGAGAGCTGTCCTGGATGCAAAGGATGGAGACTCAACTGAGGGCTGGGAACTTCTTCCCAAGGCACAGGGTCCACCTTCTCAACATGGCCACTGGTTTGTTCAGATTCGGGTAGTGTGCTGGCCCTGAGTAGGAGGCTGCAGTGCCTCCAACTGACTCAAGAAGAAGGGAATGTGAGGGCGCTGCTGGGGGTCCACAGTCATCATCGTGGTCAGCAGCCACTGCAGAGCCAGGATGCTCAACTGGTTCTGCGCAGCAAGGGCCACGCTGTCACGCTTCTGGAACACCATGTCATAAGGGCCTTCACCAAACATCATGGCATACATCACACAGACTAGGGACCAGACATCAGTCTGCTCATCGATGACACAGTGGCTCTGCATGGAAAAGAGCTCCGGGGCCCAGTAGGAAATGGTGCACCACTGGGCTGCCGAGACCTGAGGGGCTAGAGCCTGGCGGGAGCCCTCCACGTGGATGCACGCTTGATTCGTGGAACCCAAGTCCATTAAAACCCCTCATCTCCAAGCAAGACGTTAGTGGGTCTCAGGTCCCCCTTCCCCAGTTTCTGAATGAAGAGGTAGCGCATATTGTCAATGATGACAGTTCCCCAAGAGCAGACACACAGTGCGTGGCCCATAGTGTTTCAGTCATCCTCTTCAGGGACAGTCTGAGGCTGCCGAAGGGTCTGTCCAAGTTAAGTGGTCTTTTTCGGGCAAGGTGCTGGCGGTCCAGCGGATTATGCTGTCTTAAGCTGAAGGGAAGCGCCAGGAACCGGAAGCCAGTTTTATTCTTGATAGCAAGAAGTTTGCTACTCTTTCTCTCAAGTTGAAAATTTATTCAGAAAAATAATATTTTTCAAAACTAAAATGTATTTTCCAACTACTATGTTAAATGGTTAAAAATAATGTTTTCAGAAATATCTTAAAACCAGTGATCTTATATAGATTCCCTCACTTTGTTTCAAACACAATATTCTTTACTGAAATGAAAGAAATGATTGGCTGAGGGCCAGACTCATGCATTTATATTTCTGGTGGAAAATTCTTTAACACTAACCATTCTCTAATAGAGCTGCGCCTGTAGTTTTTTTTTTGTTTTTTTTTTTCCTGCAAGTGTTTAGCGGGGTTGTGCAACTAGGCAGTATTTGATTATGTTTGACACTTCAGGCATTAGTCTTGCTTGGAGCATTGCTTAAAATTCATAGCCAGTGGTTTTGGTTAGATGCTACAGAACTTGATGGATGTGTGAATCTGGAAACTCTTAATTTTTATAAGTGATTAAATTCTCTAACATAAGCTTCAAGATTTAGTATCATTTCACAGTAATTACAGTTTTGTTATAAACTGTAAATTTCCAATTATCAATGTAATAAATACACATATATACATATATACACACACAAGTGTGATTTATTGTCTTGCTCATTCCATCTGTCAGTCACATACCATATATTTATTATAATACTTGAATAAATGTACTCATTCAAGTATGTACTGAATAACTGTACTGAATATCAACTCTGCTGCTAGGCACTATGGAAAATATACAGTAATTACTAGGGAGCTCTTAATTTTTCAATGAACTTAATATCCACAGATCCAGACACATGATCAAACACAGTCCAAATACCATGGTGATTAGTTCAGGCCACAAAGATTCTTTAGAAACTCAGAGAATTAAAAGTCTGCTGTGGGAGTTCCCATCGTGGCTCAGAGGAAACAAATCTGACTAGTTATCATGAGGATGCAAGTTCAATCCCTAGCCTTGCTCAGTGGGCTAAGGATCCGGCGTTGCTGTGAGCTGTGGTGTACGTTGCACATGTGGCTCGAATCTGGCGTTGCTGTGGCTGTGGTGTAGGCCGGCAGCTACAGCTCCGATTTGACCCCTAGTCTGGGAACCTCCATGTGCCGCGGGTGCGGCACACACACACACACACACACACACAAAGTCCACTGTGATTTGGGAAGCCTAGGGAGAGGCTTGATCGTTATAATTATTACTTTTCTTGTTCACATCTATGATCAGAAATGGAATTTCAGTCAAGATGAATAAGATAATAGGAAAGGTTAAAAAAGGGATAAAAGAGAGCATTTTTAAAATTTGGCCTCCAATATAAAGAAGTTTCACTGGTGGATGGATGGAGTGGGAGGTTGGAGTTAGCAGATTAAGCTATTATATAGAGAATGGATAAACAAAGTCCTACAGTATAGCACAGGGAACTATATTCAATATTCTATGATTAGCCATTATGGAAAAGAATATTTTTAATAAGACTATATATAGATATAACTGAACCACTTTGCTGTACAGAAGAAATTAACACATTTTAAATCAACTGTATTTCAATAAAAAAACAATAAAAAATTTCACTATGATTTCCTTACAGATACCAGGGCCATGATTCTGAAATTCACTGGCAAAGGAACTTTGTGAATCTTCAATTTATAAAGCACATTTATATTAGGCTAACAGTTTTATGAATGTTTTAAATAAGATGTAAAGAACTGTGTAAAAATGATTAATGACTAAATAAATATAGGAGTTCCCATTGTGGCTCAGCGGAAACGAATCTGACCAGGAACCATGAGGTTGCGGGTTCATTCCCTGACCTTGCTCAGTGGGTTAATGATCCAGCGTTGCCATGAGCTGTGGTGTAGGTCACAGACACGGCTCAGATCTGGCGTTGCTGTGGCTCTGGCGTAGGCTGACAGCTCCGATTAGACCCCTAGCCTGGGAATCTCCATATGCTGCAGGTGCGGCCCTAAAAAGACAAAAAGACAAAAAAAAAATTATATATATATATATATATATATATATATATATATATATATATATATAAAGTGTTATAACAGTAATGATTACTAAAGACAAGAGTATAACCATACAAGTGCCCAGACTCAAAAGGATCATGTACAACCTGAGTCTATGGGAAGGGGAAGAGGCCAGAAGCAGGCAGGACCCAGGTAATGGGAATAAAGTGGTGGTCCGTGGCCATTGTGCAGACACCTGTACATCTTAATGATCAGTGTTCCAGGACTTGCAGCAAATATAGGCTTAGACCAGAAGTCTAGGTGCTAGAAGGTAGGCAAAGCAACCAAGACCAAGGATCCTTTTAGAAGAGGACCCCAAGTCATGGGTTTGGTTTGATTAGATAGCACAGGGAGCAGGATGCAGATCCTGGTGTAGGAAAATCAAATAAACTAGGTATGATTGTACATATTCATTATGAACCAGCACTGATGAGAACCACTTAGGACAAGCATTACCTTGGGCAGCATTAGGGAGGCCATTGCTGACCAACACTAATAACAACCTGGGATAATCACACAGGATCTAGCCTTCAGGCCAGGCACTAAGATCTTGGATGTGGGTTCTCCATGTAGCACATCTGACCAGTCATCCTCCTCACCTTTGCTGTATTTTGAACTACAAATTGCCCTGGCCCACACTCCCCACCCAGGAGACATGAGATAACTCTTGTTTGTATTTCTATGGCATCATGAGTTCAGTTCCAACACAGTATTCACCACAATGACTTGACATAATCTGTGAACCTTGCTGAGAGAAGGAACTCCTCTGATTTTCCTTGGAATCCCTAGCATGGAGCATGGGATCTGGCATAGCACATATGCTCAAGAAACAGTTATTGAATTGCTCTGGGTTAGTGCTGTTTGTTAAACGACCCCTGAGATACTGGAGCAACTCCAAGCAGGCAACTTTGAGACTGCTCTATCTTCCCTGAACTTACCCCTTCAAAAGGTGAAGCCTCTCTGCCCTGTACAGTGTATCTGAATGCCCAGGCGGATGAACCGTTTCCACTTAATTCCCTTGATTTCATGTTCGACAGAGGTAAACACAGCGATGCCTCTGCCAACACGTTAGGTATGAATTTACTTATTGAATTAAGCCTCTGCTGTCAATACTAACTCCAAACAGCAGCAGAGGCACCCGTCTGACTATGAAATACAATCTTGGAAACTTGTTCATCATAAATACTAATGATTCACCACCTTTCCACATCAGGTAATATTTCCTTACAAATTATAGCACAGCAAAACCCTGGAGATAGATGCACAGTGGAGGATCTGCAGCATTTTCAGATTCTGCCTGTGGTTTGTGCTCTCTCTTCCCCTCTCTGCTGCTCTCTCTCTCTCTTTCCACCACTTTCTCCCTTTGTCTCTCTATCTCCCTTTGGCTCTTTGTCTCTGTCTCTCTTTCTGCCTGTGTCTCTCTCTCCCCCTCTCTTTCTCCTCTCTCTTCCTCTCTCTCTGTGTTTCTCGCTCCACAACTCCCTCTCCTCAATGCCTCATTAACTGGATAACTGTATGAATACTGCTGTAAGGATATATTATATCCTTCATCTCTACCTAGATAATAGAGTAAAACCCAGGGAAATTGCTCTCGATGGGACAAAACTCATTTATCACCAATAAACAGCAGCTGCTGATGCTTGATAACGATGCTGTCCCTCAGCACACTGAAATATTCATGCAAGGCTGTGCTAATATCAGAGCATGTTACGCTAAAAACGCTTGATAAACAGAAGTGGAGATATAGGTTGAAAGGGAAGGTAAATGAGCAAAGATGGAATCTCTTTAAACTGGAGAAATAAAAGTAGGCAGCTCACCTCTGAGATACGAGTGGCGGGGCTCTCATTGGATTAGACAGTTATTAAAGCATCTGTAGCTGCACAAAGAAAAATCAGGCTAAGAGATCAATTTAGAGGGTCTAAATGGTCTAATTCCCCTCCAGCTTTATTTCCTACAATTGATTTGTATTCAACAGGGAAGTCCATGCATAATAATCCAATAAAATCATGAACATTGAATTCATGTTCATATAATATCTGTTCTATATTATTATGAATTCATGTTTATGGTCTATCCCAACAGGGTGTCCTTTTGAGATTTTTTTTCCAAACAAGCTACAATCTCTTTTTTGTTGTCATTTTTATTTTTGTGGCCAGAAACTGGCATCCGTGGCCCCCGCCATACCAAGGCTGTAATCTGAAACAGGATGTCTGTGTAGAGTACTGATTAGTCCTTAGGCAGTGGACACGTTTCTCTGGCCATGACAACCCCATCCTCCAACCAAATGTTCTTTTGTCCATCCAACATGCTTTCTTCCAGTAACATCATAGCCTGTCCCCCCATCTTTTTCCTTTTTTTTTTTTTTTTTTAGCCACCCTGCAGCATGTCCATATCTATTCCCAGGCCAGGAATCAGATCTGAGCCACAGTCGATATCGAAGCTGCAGCTGTGGCAGTGTCAGATCTTTAACCCACTGTGCCCAGCCGGGGACTGAACCTGCATCCCAGTGCTCCCAAGATGCTGCCAATCCCTTTGCACAACAGCGGGAACTCCAACCCTTCTTCTTTTAGAAACTGCTTCTTCCTTTACTTCAATTGTAGCTCTTGTAGGGCCACCATGTGTTTATATCATCCTCTTGCCAAAGATAGAGTTGATTGGTACCAAAGTGGCCACTGGACCCAAATCAGGACAATACAAGTTCCTCCTCATGCCTTTTCCAGTTGGCATTGAGTACGAAATTCCCAATTTGGTAGTGAAAACAACAGAATGTGATACTTAAGAGCAATTGGCAGCCATGTTCCCTGACTCATGGGGTAGACTTGGGTATTGGGGGAAAGGTGAAGCCAACAGGCAGAGATGAAAGATGAAAAATAATTTCAGTGGTGTTTGTAGTGGACATTGTCAGCATCCCACCCATATCCGTCTGAGGCTCCCTTTAACCATTTCTGTGCATCCCTTCCTCAGCTTTTGTGTGTTGGCTTCTAATGGTCTATACCTGTGACTCTATTAGGCCAACAGCTTTTGGATGACTGGAGCTTCTCTGTGAGTTGACATTTAATAGTCCACACCTGTGAGTCTTTTAAGATGTCATCCTTTTGGCCAGTGGAGCTTCTTTGCCCTAACATGTGAAACCAGAAGTGCCTGGGTTTACAGTTCCCCGGCATGGGAGTTGGGCACTTAGCCAGTGGTTGACTGGTGTAGACATATGAAAACCAAGCTCCCTTGCTGCCAGTTGGAGCAACTCTGCGTTATAATTTATACTTTGGAGATCCCCTGCAGGATGAGGCTGTAGCTGGAACTTGGGTTAGAAGAGCTTACTTGTTTGGTTTCTCCTTCCCCATTCTGCTTCTCACACTCTCTTCCTGGTTTCTCCAAAGAGCACAGAAAGAAGAAACAAAGACAGCATTTATGTGAGTCCTTGGTCCCAGTTATTGCCGGGACCATTCTGTATACTTCTGAAGTTTGGTTATTAAAATACCCAGTGATCTTTCAATCCTGTTTCCTCTTCATAAACTGGTTCAAATAGGAGTTCTGTCATTTGCATTCAGAAGAGACCTGATTAACTCAACAACTGAGACACCCAGTCCAATGGAACAGGGTATGAGACAAATGATTATTTTTATTTTATTTTTGTCTTTTTGCCTTATCTAGGGCCACACCCGCGGCATATGGAGGTTCCCAGGCTAGGGGGACAAATGATTATTTTATAGAATATGTTAATATGAACAGTTTATGTGCTTGGCTAAACAAATTGTTTGATGGGTCTTGATGTTTCAGAGTTGATTAGTCAACTCCATGAAAATGAGCAAATCAATTTATATATTGTCAAAAATCCAGAAATAGCTAAATTAAAACCAACAGATCAATAAAGAGTATCTAGTAAGAGTTTGTTATAAGAATGAACTGGAAGCCTCCCAAAATAAAAGCTGGTATGAGGTTCAGGGGCCTGAAGTTACAGGATGTCTTATAAAGTGAAAATGATCAAGCTATTTAACTTTACAATGATTGGTCGTTACAATGAAGGTTTCTAGATGGAAGGGAATTGGTTAAAAACCATTATCTCATACCATTTTTAGGAATATAATTTGTTTCCTTTATGATTGTCAGAGGCATTTACAAGAGATAACTTAAGAGTTCATGAAATAAGCTAGATTCAGTTTTTCTTACGTGGCTTAAATGGTTTTGTGTGTTCAGAGAATTCTCACATCCGATCTCCATATTTAATTTTATCGGTATCGAGATATTGTTACATTTACTATTTAACAACCTTGTAAACAGCATAGTAGAGAAAAGTTGGCTCTGTGGATCCATGCAGTTTTACAGAAACTGGTGTATCAGAATACTGAGTAGGATATTAATAACATTTCCAATCTTATTATGATTATAGACAACATGTGATCTGCAATGAATTTTAAAGGCCCAGGAGAAGTTTACTGATGCTAATTATAAGAAACATTTTGACAGCCACCATCTGGAGCAATGCTTAAGTGAATATAAGCTGCTAGAAATGAGTTTAATATGATAACCAGTTTATTGGGCAGGTTACAGAAATATCTCTCCATTAACTACTCATCAGGGATTGAGATCATTGGCTCAAACTTTTCTAACATTTCCCTCCCAGTTTGAAAGAAGAAAGCACAACCAACAAAAAGCTGTACTCCAATGAGTTATAGATTTGGGACTAATTGGTGCCTGATTAAAGCTATTCAACCATGACCGTGTTATAAAGTAGAAGCAAAAATGGGGCCCTGGCAGGAAAGCCCGTAACTACTATGACAAAGAAACCACAGTCTCAGTGCTAAATTCAAAATGGAAGTGTTTGACATTTCCTTGAGAAAGGAGGTTCCATAAGACTGTCTTTTATGCATATAAATAATATGTGAAATAGTTATTAAATATTAATATTGGGGGAAAATGGCTTGTGCATCATTCCCATGTAATTGTTAACCATTAATTAATTAATCCATGAACTACAAAATAATTAACAGCATAGATGCATTGCCAGTTTATAAACTCAAGCTATACATTAGTGAATTTCATATATGCAGATTCTGTTTTCTACACAATGTAAAACAGAGATGGAGTGGGGGTGTAGAGTGTGTGCTCATCTTTCCAGTGTGTTTTATTCAGAAATAACTCTCCTAGTAAAGCAGATTTAAGGTGTTAAGGCAATGCCTTCTATATGTTTCATTTGCAAATGAAGTCCCTTCATGTAAAGATGTCTTCACTCTTCATATTGTCTTTGCAAATATTTCACAATGGAGGAAATCCTCTTCAGTGCTACTGATGCATTTCAACCATTTGGATTGTGCTTTTGTTTATGATTTAGGCTGCTATTCACTTGTTCATTCGTGTATTCGTTTCTTCAGTCAATGTTTGGTTGCCCACAGTTTGCAGGCACTGGGTATGCCATAATAGCTAAGACAGGACTCGCTCCCTGTCTCCACAGGCCAGCACTGGAGACAGACAACATGTAACATTCACTGGTATGATATGATAAATGTCAAAATAGACATATATAACAGCTCTTAGAACACCTTGGTTGGAAGGAAAAGGGAGGATGGTAGATGACTCATTAGGCTTCTAGGAAAGGAAAACGTAGACACTTGCCATTTGAATTGGGTCCTAGATGAAGAGCAGGATTTTTCCAAGTACAAAGGAGGAATGAACTTTCACAGGTCCAGTGACCTCTACAAGCAAAGTCATAAAAGTATGGAAGCATAGTAAGGAAGGACTGAGAAGCTCTGATAGGTTTATCCAGGTTTGACAAATGTACAGACCCCCTGTATCTGGCTAGTCAGCATAGGGAAAGCAGAATCGGACCAGCATGTTTGAGAGCTAAATGAAATTTGATTTTTTTGTGGTCCCCCATGTTGCACTCCAGTCTGGTGATCGGGAAATTTCTCCTGCTACACTGAAGGACCTGGAGTGCATATTCAGGGAAACAGAGATTAAGCTCAGTATTCCTGTTGACTGGCAGTGTGATGGGGCAAGTGGTTTGCATACCTTTGAGGTGCATGGGCATTTGGGCTACACTCTGCGTTGTAGACTTTTGAGCTTAGTAGTAGACATCATCACCTAGTAAGAATAGAGTTCTTAATGTAAAGGCGTAAAAGCAGGCCTGGTCTGGATTAATTAAGTGGCTGGGCAGAGAAGACCTCAGTGGGTAAAAAAAAAAAAAAAAAAAGTCAGTATCTGTAACTGGATGGGATGGGAAAAAGCAGGCTCGATCACACTTCAGCATTACCAAAAGAATGAACATTTTCTGGCAAAACTGAAAAACTAAGAGGAATTAGGGACCTCCTACATGCAGACACTGGTGAAACACTTCCAATTTTAACCTTGGTTCTCAAGAGAGCATGCTAGAATCTACTGGAAACCGTAGGATAAAACAGGTACATCCTCCTAAATGTCAGTTTTCCTTGATGAAAAATATCTCAGATATTAATGAATATAATATGGATTCGTATGTAGAATTCACTTGACATTTTATGCTGAAACAAAAGACTTCAAAGAAGCTTTGATTTTTCTGTGGGTACCTTTGCATTCTTTTCTGCCATTAGGGGAACATTAGTGAAGAAATTTGAGAGGCCTTTATTTAATCCTAACAAATGCATGAGCCTTCCTATTTTATACCTGAGGAGGTTAAGGCTCACAGAAGTTATGCATTTGCCCCAAATGTTACAGCTCCCTTAATTAGAAGATTTCCACTGATGTTTAAATCTCAGCTTGAACAGAAATGAATGTAAGACAAGCAGATAAGGACTAATCTAACTTCTCAGTGTCTAGCATTATATATTAACACTGACATTTCCAACTGTCATCTTATTCTACTGTTTCTGTCTAAACAATAAAAAATAAAAGCATTTAACTAAGTATTCCCTATGTACTACAAACTGAAAACGTTCAAATTCCTCATTTTGAACCAGTTCCATGTTTAACATTTATCCTAAGCTTTGAGTTGCCTTTGGAAAAGCCACGCATACCTGCTGCCATCGGGGATGCTAATACTTCTTGCATTAATTTTACTTACTCAAGGAGATTAAACAGTGAGCCCAAACATTCACAACTGGCATATGTCCATCCAGTTTAAGAAAGGCTTTGGGAGTGATTGACACAAGACAAATCCTCCAAGGAGGTATGGGCCACAGATGGAGCCTAAGATGTAAGAACTCTTCTGAAGGAACTTAACTATCTCAAGATCTGGGACTTTTTCCTTTTTTTGACGCAGACCTATGGCAACACCATTGATATGAAACATTGTTATTGTTCACAAACATCTCTCTAGTAGTTGACCCTTGGGCTTGCTGAGGAATGTATTTGAGATACTGTCTTTTGGCATTCTGCATCCCTAACCACCCACAGTATCTAAAAGGCCGGAAGTCCAAAAACTACATTTACCAAAATCCCTTGACACTACTATTCCAGGTGTGATAGATGTTCTGCCAATTCTGTATACTCATAGGAGACAGGGAGAACAGGAAGGAGATAGAAGCCATTCTTTTTTGTGTTCTTTGAGCATAAAGTTATGACTCAGCAGGTTTGATACTGGCTGGATTTCCTGGTCACCATAGTAGTTTCCTGGTCTCTGCATTGCAATCATGTTGGCATAAAACCTTGAAGTCAGCATAGAAAGGGCCTCCTGATTTTGATCCCTTTATCCCTCCCAATAGTTCTCTAAGCACCCGATTCCTTACATCAAATTTCTTTCTGCTTGAAATTCCTAAAGAGGTTTCTTCTAGGGAACATGATGACAAGCATATCAGTAGTGTCACTGTGAGCTATAATTAGCAAAAATGAGACTTGAAAGACCAAACACAGGGATCTGAAGTTATGGAGATAGATGGGTGTTCCCCCCTTATTTTCTGTTGTTTTGCGTTTTTGTTTTTTTTTTTTTAAGCTAAAGATGCTGCAGGGCTTGTAGAATGGTTATAAAATGGCTCTTTCCAGTGTTGGATAGTTCCCATTGTCACAATATATGAATCTGTTTTCTAGAAGTGAGTACTTGTAACTAACAGTGATTCTGTTCAGTTGTAGTTCAAATTCTCAACTCTGGCTGTACATTAGCATCACTCAGGGTCCTTAAAAATTATATGCACGGCTCCACTTCCAGAGATTCTGAAATAATTGGGTTTGTTGGAATGCAGGCATCAGTATTTTGTAAAAAATGAAATAAAATAAAATAATTCCAGTAATTCTAAAAGGCAACCAGAGCTGATAACAACTGGACTAGACCAAACCATAGCACTATAGTTGAGCATAATTCATAGAATGCTTTCTCAGTGCACAGATAAAGCCCAATACAAAGGTATGTGAAATGCTGTCATAACAACCTACTCATAAAAGTTCAGGATTCTCTTCTGGCTCAGCGGGTAAAGGATCTGGCATTGTCACTACAGTGGCTCAGTTCACTGCTGTGGTGTAGGTTCAGTCCTTGGCCCAGGAACTTCCATATGCCACGGCCACGGCCACACAAAAAAAAGTTCAAATAAGGGTGATAGTGATGAGGCCTGGTGTTATCTAGGGATGATGGGGTGGGAGGGGAAGGGAATGACTTAGGCTGAACTTTGAACAGTGAGTGGCATTTGCACATTAAAAGAAAGAGAAGGCAGAGGGAATCCAGGTAGTGGAAACAGCCAGGATAAAGGGACAGAGCAGATATGAGCATGTTACAGTTGATAGGAGATGTGGACAGTTGAAAAGCCACCTGGCAAGAAGGACTGTGAAGGCTGGAAAGTGGAGGGAGGGGACAGATTTCAGACAGCCTCGGAGGCCAGGCAAAGGAGCCTAAGCTGGAAGCACAATGCAATTGGAAGGTCAGTGAAAGGAATGTCCTTGGTCTTCTGTCCTGATAGATGGTGCCATCTTTGGGAAACTTAAGATTCCTGAACTGAAAAGTATTTAAGCTTGATAACGAAAACCTAGTTATAAAGCGAGTCTCTGATCTTGGAATGGAAAAAGATAAAACAGTAACTTGGGATTTAAGTGGCATCACAGTTGTATGTCAGTGGTTCTGGACTGAGGTTAATGATTCTCACAAAATCCTCAGGGAACAGTAAGAATATGTTGGGGAAGCTGAGTCTTGCCTCATCACATGACCTGACATGAGCTTAGTGACACCACTCATGAACGTTCTCAGTGCTCCTCCACCGAGATCCCCTCAGATCCCTTTTACACTTTCAGCACTTTCCCATTCTGGTTTCTCTAAGCCTTGGTTTCCAATACCTGCACCTGTCAGACTCTTTGGAGGACACTCAACAAGCAACTGGAGCTGCATTGTGCATTGCAGAGACCCAGGAGTGTCCGGGGTTGATGTTCCCCCCTCCCCGCCCACCGTATGCTCACTTGTCCTGGCAACCCTGAACCAATGACTGGTAGGTGCCAGAGTATGAAAGCCTCACTCCTTTCCTCCATGTTGAGACAAAATCTTGGAGCCTATCTTACACCCCAGATCTCCCCTGTAGGATCAGACCAAAGCTAACTTTGAAAGAACTTGGCCCAAGATTGGGAGCTTTCATGGCATTCTCTCTTCCCTGCCCTGCTTCTCCAACTCCCTTACCAATCTTCCTTAGGAGCACTTGCTAAACATATTGTGAGTATAGGAATCCTTGCCTCAGGGTCTCTTCTAGAGAACCCAACCTAGGCTGGCACGCTCCCATTTGCAGAATGCTCTTACACCTGCCATGTTGACTCTGTTCATGGTGGGTTTTTATTGGCCTCTCTTCCACATCAGATTTTTTTAAAAAATTTTTATGACCACACCCACAGCATATGGAAGTTCCCCCGCCAAGGACTGAACCTGAGCCACAGCTGTGACCTACACTGCAGCTGCAGCAATGCCAGATTCTTTAACCCACTGTGCCGGGCTGGAGATTGAACCCACACCTCCACGGTGACCTGAGCTGCTGCAGTTGGATTGTTAACCCACTGTGCCAAAGCAGGAACTCCCACATCAGATTTTTGTTGTTCTTTTTGAGGGCCACACCTGCGGCATGTGGAGGTTCCCAGGCTAGCGGTTAAATCGGAGCTGCAGCTGCTGGTCTAAGCCATAGCCACTGCAGCTCACAGCAATGCTGGGCCCCTAACCCACTGGGAGGCCAGGGATTGAACACGCATCCTCATGGATACCAGTTGGATTCATTTCTTCTGAGCCACAATGGGAGCTCCCTCCACATCACATTTTTAATGGATAATTTTTTTTCGGCAAAAAGTAACAGGATAAAGCTAAGAATCTGACTTTGGATTTTGCCCAACAAGTCAAAATAGTTACTCTCCATTTTTACCAATTCTGAAGTTATGAATCAGCACATCAAATTAAAGCCCTAAATCTGATGTTATTGGATGCAGAAAGGATTAATTTTAAAAGAATCACAACTTAGCAAAGCCTCTCTTCCATTCATATCACTCCCCACGTTCATATTAATGGTTTGTCTTATGCTTCAAAACCAGACATATTGCTGTAAAAGCTCAGAATCTTGATCCCAGTTCCTTATTGATAGAACAGTTTTTTTTTTGCAGATTTAAGTGATCCATCACCCAGTTTTATATGCCATTCTAAGACAATCTCGCCTGTGATCCTTAATCTACCCCCAAAATATTGTGTAAATACTTTTTGTTCTGCTGTAAAAAATTTTATCCATATTTTCTTTCCCAGCCACATGCAAATGCACACATGCATGTGCGTGCACACACACACACACACACAGGTACACTCCACATTCTTCTCTAGAAAGAGTTATCTTTGTAAATGTTGCTGTATCTCACATCATAGTACCTAGCTCAGTGCCTGGCATGTAATAGGCATGTAAGAGGAAACATATTTTTGGAACGTGCATCATTATTAACACTTTTTCTTCCTGCATCCCATTTGCCTTTATAAACCCAGTGATTAGGGCAAGGAAAACACTACCTTATTTAGGAGGAGGCTGGAATGCATTGGGAATTCCTTTCAGAAAGAAGGAGTCCTCTCCTCCTTGGAGTCCTTCCCTGGGAGGATATAGGGAAGAAGAAGAAGAGGAAAGAAAGTGTGAGCACATGGGCCTTGGCTTTCTTGCTTTGGCTTCAGTCCCACAGTGGAGACGTCTGTTACATGGTCTGAGAGAGAAGGTGGAAGCTGAGTGGCTGGGGGCAGGGGGCTGGGTGGGGGGGCTCCTAACTGGGAATTCCTGGCATGGCAGACAGGTAGGGAAGGAGAACATTTTGTAGAGTGGACCTGATGTGATTGTTTTGTGTATTGCCCCACTTCCCATCTGTGGAATGGATCTGAAATTTCCCACCTGCTCCATGGAAGGACCAAAGTGAGGCTTGAGCATCTACTCGGGACCTTTCCATGAAGGGTCCCCATGGAGAGGAAAGTAGCCTAGTATCTGAGGGATATAGGAAAGTCCACTCAGGGAATGGAAGAACAGAACAGCGAGTCAGGGAGTTCCCATCGTGGCTTAGCAGGTTAAGAACCCAACTAGTATCCATGAGTAGTAGCCATGAGGATGTGCGTTCAATCCCTGGCTTTGCTCAGTGGGTTAAGGATCCAGCATTGCCATGAGCTGCAGTGTAGGTTGCAGACGTGGCTCGGATCTGGTGTTGCTGTGGCTCCAATTTGACTCCTAGACTGGGAACTTCCATATGCCACAGGTGTGGCTCTAAAAGGAGGGAAAAATTGAGTCAAACCTTGAAGGGTCCACAAAGCCAGAGAGAATCTAGGTGGGGCCCAGGACACAAGGAGAGATGCTCGACTGTAAAGAGAAAGCAGACCAGAAGATGTACAAACCATGAACTTTAGCTATGCATGCCAAAGGCAGCCACATCAGGGCCACAGCAAGCACACTCCAGAGTATCCTGTCACATCCATGCAGAAACCAGGCCAGCCCTACAAAGGAAATGGCCGAGGCCCGCTACCACCCATTCCCAACACTAGAAGGGCTACAAGCTTCTCCGTCCAACCACAACTGGGGGAAAAGTGTGAACAGGAAAACAGCCTTAATGGGAAAGTGAAATTTGAATTGATTGAATATTCTCTAACACGGATTGAATCGTATAAAAGATTCCTTAAACCAGAAGAGAGAGAAAGTCCGTTAACTTTTTTCTCATGTCAGTTATAATTTTCTATGCATGGTTTATGCAAGTTTATAATATATGCAAATTTCCATGCATAATTTTCTATTACCGCTGTAATAAATGATCACAAACTTAGTGGTTTAAACAATGCAAATTTATTATCTTACAGTTGTGGAGGTTGTAGGTTTCGACACAGGTCTCCCTGCACTAAAATCAAGGTGTCAGCAGGGCTGCGTTCCTTTCTGCAGGTTCTAGGAAAGAATCCATATTGCTTGGTTCATGAGCCCCTTCTGCCATCTTTAAAACCAGAATCTCTCTGACCATTCTCCCACAGTTGCATCTTGCACTGACTGGAAAATCTTCTCCACTTTCAAGGACTCACATGGTTAAATTGGGCACACCCAGATAATCCAGAATAACCTCCCTATCTCAAGATCCTTAATATAATCGTATTTGCAAAGACTCCTTTGCCTTATAAGGTAAATTCACAGGTTCCAGGGATTAAGGTGTCAGTATCTTTGGGTGGCCATTATTCTACCTGGCCTAGGCCACAATGATGTGGAGATGTCAGAGGGCAAGTATAAACACTCAAGGCCCTGAAGCCCATCTATGCTCAGAATGAACATACCGCCACTTCCAGTTCATTCTCTTAGCCTGGGCCAGAGTCCAGGCAGGAGGCATGGCAGAGTTGCATGGCCAAGGGCCTTCATTTGGGGAAGGGAGAAGAAAGCCATTTCTGCAACCTACTCACCTCCCACCCCAACCCCTAGCACCCTCTGCTAGTGAGCCAAAAATAGGCATTAAAGGCCAACTCACATCTGTTCATGCTCTCGTGTTACTAAATCCAAGCTGTGTTGTATGGCACAGAGACACAGTAAACGTTACTTAGGTAGAACTGAATTGATTTTAATTCTACCGTGAACACGATGATTATCATGTGAGCCTCTCAAAGCTGAAGAAAATATAAGGTAAATGTGAATAATGTAGCTGCATCATCTTTGTTTATTTGGCCACTTTTGTTAAAGTGATCTTGTTTTCTGCTTAACTGTCTTCCCAATTTTGTGGCTTCCAGTCAGGTTTTCCCCATCTATAAATGAAGCATTTCCTACACATCCATGAATTCGAAAGTAATAGAATCTGCCTAGACAAATTCTGAATTTGGAGGAAAAAAGAGAAAATAAAACACTAATGGAGAAATAGATATAACTATTTGGAGAGTAGTGAAAATCCAAACACTTTTTAAAACTATATTTTTAATCATATTTTGATTGATTTTTATTTCATAGCAGAGCTGCTTCATATGAATATATTTACTCAATTTTTAAAGAAGACTTTTATATATTAAAGTTTTGAAACAAGGAAAACTTAAAAATTATATTAATTTTTTTCCTGAAATGTATTTATTTTGAACAGTTGGCCCTCATGTTTCTCTTCTAAGAAGTTTAAGACAAGAACAAAAACAGACATGCGAATCTATTTGAAAGTGAATTTTGACTCTTTTACTCTGATGAGGAAGACCATGCTACTACAGTGCCTCTGATGGATGGGTTTTCCAGGGCAATCAGTTACTAGAGCTGTCATTGCCACTGGTCACCTGACAGTGCACTTTCCCTGCCCCTCCCTGTTCCTGCTTTCTCATGTCCTTTCACTGCATTCGCTGCTAGGTATCACCTGCACAACCCCACCTCATTTTTGATCCTGAGCTGCTCATGACTTGAACATCTTCCAATTCTGCTCTTCCCGGGGAGGGTGCAGTTAGATTGGGAAGCCTACCCCAGGAAGAATCTGGCATGTCAGCACTGATCCCAGGTATCCAGTGAGCCCTCCAAGTCTTAACTTGCATCCACCTCTCCCATGACATGGTATCCCATTGCATCTACCCAGTTAAGTGGGTAGATAAAATGAAAATCAGATGATATTATTCCACTGCTCAACACTCACCAGTGGGATCTCATTCCAAATGGAATAAAAGCCAAAATGCAACAGTTGACCCCCTTCCTGCCCCTCAAAGTCATCTCCTTTGACTCTCTCTTCATTCACTCTTTTCCAGCCACACTGCTTTCTGTCTCAGGGTCTTTGCACTTGCTGATCCCTCTGCCTGGAACTCTTATTAATTCATTTCACACATATTTTGTATATGGATCAGGCACTGTTCTGGTTTGTGTGAACTAAACACCTGAAAACTCCTGCACTAGTGAAGCATACACTGTCTTCCTCAGGACTTTGTGTGGCTTCTTTCTGAGCCTTCTCTGGTTTTCCTAAGTAAAGAAATTCGTACCTCTAGTCACTCTATGCCATAACTCTCTTTTGTTTTCTTCATTCTTACCATCAATTTGAGATGGTAGTTCTAAAACATGTTTACTTCTGAATATAACAAAGTGATTCTGCATAAGATGGGAAAATCCAGATCTTAGGTAGTACTTTTTTAAAGCTCTGATTGTCAATTGCCAAGATATGCAGGATTAAAATGCCCCATCATCTCAAGCAGTAATGAACAAGCCTTGCTGGGTTAGGATAAGGTTAGGGACAAGGACATTAGGACTCAAAAAGACTGGGGATGGTGGGTTATTGGGGTTATGATAAGCTTCCCCCTGGCCTTATGGAGACAAGGCACAGTAAACACCACTTTGGTACCTCCTTTCTCTCCCTACCTCCCTACTCTTGCTGGTAGGGTAGCACAGTGTAAAATTCAGCTCCACCCAGAAGCATCATGCAATGCCACTTCTTGAACACAGAGAATCTATGTTCTTCTTCAAGTTGTAAATAAGACCAAGCCCATTTCCAGGGCATGGCTGATGCCGGAATGTTTTCATATCTAGACATTTCTGTGGGTATGCAGAAATTTCCTTTTTCCCAACTGCACCCAAAGAAGCTTGATCTTGTCTTCGCAGCAGAAGAGGAAGGCATCAGGCTGTTTGACTACCAGCAATATCATGAGACAAAAACAACAATGGAAGAGCTTGGGACTCCTGGGCCCAAGCAACAACAATAACAACATATTTCCATTACCCTTTGCTGAAGGTTGTAGTAGTTAGAACTGAAGCTATTGGACCAAAGAGCCAACACTAAAGTTCTTAGAATTATCATCAAGGTGGACTACATGGAAGGAAGAAAGGCATTCCTTGCAAATAGAAGGTATCAGGCCAAGAAAACAGTTAATGCAAATGAAATAGTCATGAGAAATACCCTTTATTTCATATCCCAACCTGATAAAGCAAGACATAACAATTTCATAAATATTAAAAGCACAGTTTTGAAATGAACACTTATTTCCCTTGAAGTGGGTTGTTTGTACCCATATAAAGATACTCTTAGAAACACTCTACTGCATCAAAAGTGCCAGTGAATTTATTTAAAATCAAGTCTGAATATCCCATTGACATTGAAAAAATGCCTGTTAATCTGCTTTGTCTCTGTAAGAGATTCAGACTTTTTTCTTACACAAGTCTGAAGGTTATACATGAAAGAGGAATAGATGGAAAATAGATTAGTTATTGCCAGGGGTGAGGAAGGGGGTGGGAGGTGTCTCTTAAAGAGTAGCACAAGGAATCACCTTTGTGGTGATGGAACTGTTCTGTGTCCTGATTATAGTGGTGGTTACATGAATCTATGCATAGGTAAAGTTGCATAGAACTACACACACACACACATATACACATGTACAGACAAATTAATACATGCAAAAACTGGTCAAATGTGAATAATGACTTTAGGTTGTTACCAATATTAATCTCCTGGTTTTGATAACATACCAGAACATATGTAAGGTGTTACCATCGTTAAGTAGCTGGGTGAAGGGTACACAAAACTTCTCCGTACTACTTTTCAACTTCCTGGAAATCTTCAATTATTTTAAAATAAAAAGGTAAATATAAGACTTTCTTAGGGTGGAGTGGGAGGTTCCTCACTCAGGATTTGATGAGAAACAGCCAAGAAGAGGCCACATGCACTATATGCCTCACACAGACGTGGGCAAACTGCTGAGTAATTCAGAGTTCAGAGGTCTGAAAATGAGGAACAGTATTCCCCCTCCAAAAAAATAGAGTTTTTATTTTAAAATTGTAGGACCAAAATCATATTTTTATGTCTTTCTAGACTCCCTTTGAAGCAGTCCCTGACACAAGGACGTGAACACACATGACTTATGTCAAACATCATCCCAGGAAGCACTGCTGGGGAGTTACAGGAAAGAAGGAAGGAAGTCAGTTAAGGGCATGTTATAGAGCCAGGTTGCCACGGTGGGATACTAAAGCCCATTTTCCCTGGGGTACTCTGCCAGATAGTTTAGGTGCAGCAGAGTTATCCAAAATGAGGGGAGAAGGAGCCAGTGTTTTCACTGGTTGAGAGGTGCATCAACTCTCCAGAACTCCAGCCTACTCTCCTGGCTGACAGAAAAAGGGTCATACACACTTGCAGTTGGAAACTTTTGAGTCTGTGGGAATGGTCAGGGCCTAGGGACTATGGACAGCCCACCAATAATGACTCTACAGCGAGTCATCAAAAATACTGAAAGAATGCTAAAGTGAGTAAAAACATGACATTGCAAATTATATCAGCTATGGATAAAGGATAAATGACCTAAGATCAAATCATATACCTTCTAAAGCATAGGACGTATCTTTTCCTACTGGCTGCTTCCACAATTCTCATTGTCTTTTGTGTCCTGGAATTTCACAATGATATGTATGGATGTACTTTTAATTTTATTAATTCTCCCTGAAATACTTATGCTTCTGACATCTGAGGATTAATTCCTTCATCAATTATAGAATAATCTCAGCTCTTATTGGCCAAAGAATTCTCTCACGTCTTCCTTTTAGAACTCCAGTTAGATATACACTGTTCCTTCTCATTCTCTCCTCCATGTCACTTAATTCTCTTCCTCTTTTTATATGGTTAACTCTTTGGGATTCATTCTGGAGTTCCAATTCACTCTTCAGCACTGCTAATCCACATTAAAACTAGCGATTGCAGTTTTTTTCTTGACTATTTTGTTCCTTGCAGAAATCTATTTGGTCATATTTCAGATCCGCCTGGTTTTTCATAATTGTCTTTGATTTCCTTCTTTATGTCTTTAATTATTTCAGACATACTTATTTTATCATCTTAATCAAATCGTTCTATTACTGGAATTTCTTAGCAATATAACCCTGCTGTGATTACAACTGATAAGTACAGTGTGATTCTCATTTATGATGGATTGCCGTCTTGTTTCCTCGTTTGGGGTGGGAGCTCAAGTTTAATGAAGTTGTCCCTGTAAGAATCTATAACCAGAACCGAGAGTATATTCCTTCAGAGAGGATTTCTATATACTTCTTCCAGGTATACCAACAGTTTCACTTCTTTATGATCATTTTTATGTTATTTCTTTGATTTTGTGGTTCCTGGACTGTCTGCTTGAGGAGCAGGTTCATTATGATTGATTTTATGAAAGACTTTTCCCCATGCAGGGCCTAAACTAAGACAAGCTACCTTTGATGTCTCCCTGTTTCACTTGACGGATATGTTTTCTTATCCACCCTTTAACTGCCGGTAAGGATTCAATCTAAGTATTTCTTGCTTGGAATAATAGAAATAAGTACTAACAGAAACCATCAGAGGTTTTCGAAGTTCAGGAAGGCTGTTATAACTGTTTCACCACTAGGTTTCAGGGGAGTCAGAAGTTAGCACAACCATCCAATTCGGTCACTTCGAAAGACACCTGATGCAAACTATGGCATTTAGAATGGATAAGCAATGAGGTCGTACTGTATAGCACAGGGAACTATATCATATTTCTTGGGATAGACCATACTGGAAGATAATATGAGAAAAAGAATGCATATATGTGTATGACTGGGTCACTATGCTGTACAGCAGAAATTGACTCAACACTGTAAATCAACTGTACCCTAATAAAAAATAAATTTAATTAATAATAATAAAAAATACCTCAGAGACTCACATCTTCTGCACAACCTTGGGGGATGGTTCATAGTGTTAAACCAAGAAGCCACTGCAAAACTTCACATCTGCTGCTTACACATTTGTGTATGACCACCAGGCAAGAACAATGACTTGAGCTTCTCTTTCACCTTCAACTCTCTCGTAATTCTCTGTAATTGACCAAATCTAAGCCAAAATACTCTTTACAGGGAGTTCTCAGGAATGTTGTTCTTACGTACCTAGCTACAGCGAAATTGGGCAGAGCATAGGAATTTAGAACGATAATTGATGCCAATGGACAATCCAGAAACTTAAGGAAGTTTATTCAGAAGACATATTTCTAAATTCCTTGCATGTTTCTGTACATTAAACCTCAGTCCTTGATAATTCCAAGACTGGTAACCTCTATTCCATTCACGCTAAGCAAGTGGTAACTTTGGATCATGACTTTATTTTTTGTTTATAGCCACTTTGTGTTTTTCCCTCTGAAGATTTCCCCCCTTTGTTGTATGTGTATGTGTGTTGGGGGGGGGGTTTATACCACACACTTAAAATTTATTATAGTTTGTCTAGCATTTCTGGCCATTTTATAGCAGAAGTGTTTTCCCATTAGCAAGATCACCATATTGCTAGAACCATAATTGTGTGGAGTTTTTTCTGTGAGTTCATCCTTTCTAGGAGGCCAAGGAATTAGGGGTGAACCCTACAATGCTCTGGATTTTGGAAAAGACTTCCCCCACTGGAACTTGGTGATTTTCATTCATCTCACTAAAATTTTTTAACTTCTTATCTTGGGGTTTCTGGATCATATAAGTAATTTGTATCAGAACCTATTCTTTTTTGTTTGTTTTTTAAAATTCCTTGAAGATTAGACCACATTAATTAATGTAATATATTTTTATTTCAATTATTTATTTAATAATGAATTTTATCAGAACCTATTCTCTATGATTTTTAATTGAAATATAATTGTTATATAACATTGTGTAAATTTAAGGTATACAACATGTTAACTTATATATTTATCAGTTATGCAACCATAGTGTTAGCTAAGACTGAGGTCTATCATATCACATAATTATGGTTTCTTTTTTGTGATGAGAAAAATTAATATCTAGCTTCTTAGCAACTTTGAAGTTTATGATACATATTGTCTGTAGTCACTATGCTGTGTATTATATCTCCAGGACTTATTTATCTACTAGCTGCAAATTTGTACAACATCCTCTCAACTCCCCCAGTGCCAGCCCCTGTAAACACCATCCTATTCTTTGTATTTATGAGTTTGGCATTTTTAGATTCCACATAAACATATCATATAGTATTTGTCTTTTTCTGTCTGACTTAGCTCACTTAGCATAATGCCCTCAAGGTCCATCTATGTTGTCACAGATGGCAGGATTTCCTTCTTTGTCACAGCTGAATAATATTCCATTGTATATACAAAACACATCTTCTTTATCCATTCCTGTTGACAGTTGCTTAGTTTGTTTATATATACTGGCATTTATGAGTAATGCTGCAGTGAACCTGGCAGCGCAGCTATCTTGAAGTTGTTTTCACTTCATTTGACTAAATACCCGGAAGTGTAATTGCTGGATCATATAGTAGTTCTAGTTTTAATTTTTTGAGGAAACTCCTTACTGTTTTCTATAATGGCTGAACCAATTTGCATTCTTACCAGCAATATACACAGGCTTCCTTTTCTGCACATCCTTGTCAACACTTGTTACCTCTTCTTGATCATAGTCATTCTAACAGGTGTGAAGTAGTAGCATCTCATTTTGCATTTTGATTTTTCATTTCCCTGATGATTGGTGATGTTGGGTATTTTTTTCATGTACCTGTTAGCCTTTTGGATGTCTTCTTTGGAAAAAGAACAGAATTCAGTTCCTCTGCACATTTTTTAATCAGATTGTCCGGTAGATTTTTTTGTTATGGAGTTGTATGAGTTCTTTATATGTTCTGGATATTAACCCTTTAGCCAATAAATGGTTTCAAATACTTTCTCCCTTTAATTGGATTGCCTTTTCATTTTGCTGATTATTTCTTTTGTTATGCAGATTTTTGTTTGATGTAGTCTCAGTTGTTTATTTTTGCTTTTGTTACTTGTGCTTTTCATGTCATATACAAAAAATCATTGCTAAGACCTGTGTCTAGGAGATTTTTCCTTATGTCTTCTTGTAGGAGTTTTATAGTATCAGTCTTATATTTAACTTTTTAATCCATTTTGAGTTAATTGTGAGTGATATGAGGAATCTAATTTTATTCTTTTTCATGTGAATATTTAGTTTTCTCAGCACCATTTATTGAAGAGACTTTCTTTTCCCCATTGTCTGTTCTTGGCTCTCTTATGAAATATTAGTGAAGTGTATATTCTTGGGTTTATTTCTGGGTGCTCCGTTCTGTTCCATTGGCTTATGTGTCTGTTTTTATGCCAGTACCATGTTATTTTAATTCCTATAACTTTGTAATGAAGTTTGAAATCAAGAAGTGTGATACCTCCAACTTTGTCGCTCTTTCTCAGGATTCCTTTGGCTATCTGGGGTCTTTTGTCGTTCCATATATACTTAATGTTTGTTTTTTCTATTTATGTGAAAAATGCCATTGGAATCTCAACAGGGATTGCACTGAATCTATAGATGGCTTTGGGTGGTATCTTCATGATGTTTTTAATCTCATAGACAACTCTTTTATTTTTACAACATCCACCTGACAGCAATATTATTTGTATCTTCCTCAAGGAAAGAAAGAGTTATACACTTTGCATTATTGAGACAGATTTGGGGGGCTATGTAGCTTTATTTATGGGGCTCCATTCTGGCTTCCATAAATGTACAGGCTAAAGCATACATCTTCTGTCCCTGCGTGGGCATCAAAACTCAATCTCCAAACCCCTAGACCTGATAATTCCATGACCTCCCCCCATTGCATCAGCTTCTGCCTGGTGCTCTGCTGTTCCGTTTCCTTTTCATTTCTAATATCAGGGGATTTTCTTTATTTTCTCTCAAGTTCAGCTGTGTAGAAAAAGATTGTTACATTTTGTCCAGCATCTGTGCCTGTTTGCCTTTCCTTATCAGCTCAGACTGCCATATTGCTGGAAGCTTTGAGGCATTTTCCATTTTATCTAATATCATTTATAAAGGGCAAGGGGCTACAGCCTTTCAAGTGTTCTCTGTACCATATACTTGTAAGCATAAAAATAAAATATGATGAAAAGATATGGAACATAAATGGAATTCATAACATTGAAAATATCAGAAACAATTTTGAAAGAGAAGTTGGCTCAATTTCACATATTTTAGTTTAATAAAGAAAATACATCTTGAAACCAGTGATAATTTGGTAAATCCGAGGAATCATGGTAATATAGTGTACCATGTATTTGACAAAGTGTTGTGTGACATTCAGGTAGATGACTTAAGGCATATTCATTATGGGGTAATAAGCTTAGATAGGGGCATAGCTTTTTAAGGAACACAACTTCAGGCATTTGATAGAACAATCTGTTCTCAACCTGCAAGGAGATGGTGGGAGGTGAGGGGAAAAGTTTCTTAACATTTATATTGACAATATGGATGAAGACAGAGAAGACAAAATAATAATAATAGCAGACAACAAAAATAACAAGGAGAGTGCACAGTTTCTAAGCTATTTTGATGTGCTGAAATGCTGAGCGAAGTTCACAAGGTATTTTTTTATATATATAATGATTTTTTTTTTTATAGCTGGTTTACAGTGTTGTGTCAATTTTCTACTGTGCAGCATGGTGACCCAGTTACACATACATGTATACATTCTTTTTTCTCACATTATCATGCTCCATCATAAGTGACCAGACACAGTTGCCAGTGCTGCACACCAGGATCTCGTTGCTTAACCATTCCAAAGGCAATAGTCTGCGTCTGTTAACCCCTAGTTTCCAATCCATCCCACTCCCTCTCCCTCCCCCTTGGCAACCATAAGTCTATTCTCCAAGTCCATGATTTTCTTTTCTGTGGAAAGGTTCATTTGTGCTGTATACTAGATTCCAGATATAAGTGATATCATATGGTATTTGTCTTTCTGACTTACTTCACTCAGTATGAGAGTCTCTAGTGTGAGGTGGTATCTCGTGGTAGTTTTGATTTGCATTTCTCTGATAATCAGTGATGTCAAACATGTTTTCATGTGCTTGTTGGCTATCTGTATATCTTCTTTGGAGAAATGTCTATTCAGGTCTTTTGCCTATTTTTCAACTGGGTTGTTGGCTTTTTTGCTGTTAAATTGCATAAGTTGTTTGTATATTTTAGAGATTAATCCCTGTTGTATCATTTGACACTATTTTCTCCCATTCTGTAAGTTGCCTTTTTTTTTTTTTTT
>PVHT020000195.1:5875496-5903330 GCA_004024745.2 Catagonus wagneri
AAATAAAAGGGGAGTTCCTGTCGTGGCTCAGTGGTTAATGAATCCGAATAAGAACAATGAGGTTGCAGGTTCGATCCCTGGCCTTGCACAGTGGGTTAAGGATCCGGTGTTGCCATGAGCTGTGGTGTAGGTTGCAGACAACGGCTCGGATCCCACGTTGCTGTGGCTGTGGCGAAGGCTGGCAGCTACAGCTCCGATTAGACCCCTAGCCTGGGAGCCTCCATATGCCGCAGGTGCGGCCCTAGATAAAGCAAAAAAAAAAAAAAAAAAAAAAAGACAAAAAAATAAAATAAGATAAAATATTTAAGTCTTTAAGCCACCTTGAGTTTATTTTTGTGCATGGTTTGAGGGTGCGTTCTAGTTTCATTGATTTGCATGCTGAAAATCATGACTGTCTTTTCCCATTTTATGTTCTTGCCTCCTTTGTCAAAGATTAATTGACCATAGGTGTCTGGGTTTATTTCTGGGTTCTCTATTCTGTTCCATTGGTCTGTATATCTGTTTTGGTACCAGTACCACACTGTCTTGATTACTGTGGCTTCACAGCATAGTTTTTTGAGAGTTGAGAATTTAGGGTGCCTTTTGTGTAACTGACTTCAATGTTCCTCGTGCTAGTTTTCTGCAAAATCTGTCCAGTAAACTCTAAGTTCTTTAAATCACTTACTGAGCTGTAATTTACATACAATATAAGCACATGCCAAATTGGATATGTTTTGATAAATGTATCAAATTGAGACATTCCCATCACAGTGACACCCATCCCATTTAATCCTCTCTCCCCATCAGAGACAACCACTGTTCTGAGTTCTAACACAAAAATTTAATTTTGTCTGACTTAGAACTTCATATAAACGGTTTAATATCATTTGTAAACTTTTTTCTTATCTGGATTCTGTTACTCAAGATAATGCTTTTAAGAGTCATCCATGTTTTTGTGTGTATCAGTTGTACAAGGTTTTGCTGGTTTCACTTTGCTTTGTTGTTTTGTTTCATTGGCAAAAAGTAGTCCATTATATGGCTGTTACTGAGTTCAAGCTCATACTGCTCACCACACAACAGCCCAGTAAATTGAGAGATGAGATGTTGCGTCAAGGAATGGCGACTTTATTTGGAAAGCCAGCAGACTGAGAAGATGGTGGACTAGTGTCCCGAGGAACCATCTTACCTGAGTGAGAATTCAGGCTTCTTTTATACTAAAAGCGAAGGGGTGTGGCTGGTTGTTGTAAACTTCTTGGTGCCAGAATCCTTTGTTCTTATAGCTACCCATAGGTCTGGTCAAGATGTCCTGTAAACCTCCAATGAGACAATTGTTACTTTCTGTTCTGCCACTTTTTATCTCTATATGAATGGGAAAGTGTTATACTTTTAAAAGTCAAGCCTGGGAGGCAGTGATTTGAGAAAGGACTATTAAGTCTATTTCAGGCTATAGGCAACATTCTTTTACAAAGGTTCAGAGACAGCATGACTCAGGATAGACAACAAAGCACAAAGTTCAGAGCTAGAGGAATAGATCCAATGTAAAGTCATGTTTGTTCTCTGCTACATGACTATACCACATTTTATTTATCTCTATTCCCTTATTTAAAGTGAAGAAAAGGAAACTCTAGGCTGGGAAGTTAGGGCATGAATTAATGAAGCTAGAGGGAAATTTTCTTTGGAAAGTATTGTTGGGAGTCCTGTGTTGTTTTCCTATCCTCCTCCCATATGGGGGAAAGGAAGAGGGGTGTTTCTCAGCTTGCCTCAAGCCTAATGAGACAGACTTTAAGAGGAGTACTTGGAAGGCTTGATATGTATTACGTAACTGCAGGGGTCACTATTCATTCTGCAGTCTGTGTATGTGGTGACCCCAGAGCTGTATCATTTGACAATCAAGGACACAGTGGACTAGGATCTGACTCATAGTTGACTCACACCAAGGAGAAGCTAATGGAAGCATCAGAGTAGGAGAGCTATGTATCTCCACCCACTGTAAGACAAAGGCACTTTCTCCATCCTTTGGGCAAGATGTTGGCCCTGAAAGTGGGAGATAGATTGGTTTTATTTCCAAAGGAAAATTGCCTAAGGAGTCATTGTGATATGGAACAAAGTGATCTGAAAAGAACAGTATTTTTGGATGAAGAATCTGGGGAGAATATTCCTAAGCAGCCAGCCAGAGGAGATCCTTCACTCACCAGTATTACGCGTTCCCCGGAGAAGCCTCTTAAAAACTCTGAAGTGCACCAAAAGTCAGCTTTAACAGCTTTCCAAACCTGGCATGTATAAACAGGAGATCACCACAGTACCAGTCATTTGGGACTCCTCCTTTCCCTTAGTTCCATTGCTTATTCTGGAGGCTTCTAAAACTAAGGCCAGCCAACTGAGTAGGGAGGAGGAGATGCACCTAATCAAAAAAGAATCCTGAATCCTTCTAAACTGTATCTACCCAGCCCAGCCCAATCCACCCTACCCCTGGTTTTAGATCTGAAATAGGCCAAAGAAAAGTAGAATTTGGAATGGAAACATCTATTACTAAAATAAGACTATTCTTAAGACTGGAGGCATTTTATTACATGAGAGTGACATACTATGAGATTTCATTTCAGAAGAAAACTTAGTCCACTGAGCAACTGGAGAAAAGAATAAAGTTGTTTTGTGTGCAGCTCCAATTGATAGCTATGAAATATTCCATGAAATAGTTACAATCTTTTGTTAGAACATTTGATATTAGGAATACTGGCTATATTTCTCTAAGGCCCTTTTGTGGCGGGGGGGGGGGAGCGGGGGCAGGGCACACACACAGCATGTGGAAGCTCCCAGGCCAAGGATCAAACTGCACCACAGGAGAAACCCTAGACACTGCACTGACAACACTGGATCCTTAACTCACTGAACCACAAGAGAACTCCTCTAGGGTTTATTTTAAGGTTTAGAATAAACCTTCTAAACTTAGGGCTATAGCTAATTAAAGATGAGGTCCAGGGATGTCATTGGAATACTAACTCACTTGTGTAAGGCTAAATAAACCGTCTCTGCAGATATGAATCACAGATGTTTGCTCATGTAAAGACGGGTAAGATTTTTTGCCCAGCAAGTTTTTCTTGAAATCTTGAGTATCCATTATTTTTTATTCTACACTAAAATGTTCAGATAAAAAAAGCAAATACAGCATTTATAGTTTCAAAAAAGGCAATGTATGAGGAAGCAAAACCACAAATTTTAGAGTACAAACTTACAAAGTGCTTTATTTCATCCATTTTTAATGAACGGTTCTACAAACAGTTGGATTGTACTACAAACATGATTTAAATGTCATGATAACCAAAGTTGCTAGATTGATCATTGTTCTACCTCATCACTGGTCATAGGCAGAAATAGAATTCCATCTTTGAAGCAACCTAAATGTCCATTGACAGATGGATGAAGAAGATATGATGTGTGTGCACGTGCACACACACACACACACACACACACACACACACACACACACACTAGAATACCACTCAGCCATAAAAAATAATGAAAAAATGCCATTTGCAATGACGTGGATGGACCCAGAGATTATCTTACTAAGCAAGTGAGATAGAGAAAGACAAATACCGTACGATATCACTTATATGTGGAGTTTTTAAAAGTGATACAAATGAGCTTATTTACAAAACAGAAGCAAACTTACAGATATAGAAAACAAATTTATGGTTACAAAGGGGAAAGAGGTTGGGAGGGATAAATTAGGAGTTTGGGATTAACAGATACTACTGAATATAAAATAGGTAAGCAACAAAGACCTACTGTATAGCTCAGGGAACTCTATTCAAGATCTTGTAATAACCTATAATGGAAAAGAATCTGAAAAAGTATTTATATATACTTGTGCTGTACACCTGAGACTAACACAACAGTTTGTTGTACACCTGAAACTAACACAACATTGTAAATCAACTATACTTCAATTAAAAAAGAAGAATTGCATCTATGAAAATACCAAATGTCTGCTTGTGAGATGTGACAAATTTATGGCAAATGGTTGGTGACTTAACTGGAGAGATTTCACTGCTGAGTTATTTATCATAACTATTTAGATATTTCTTTCTCATCATTAAAGATGGAGAATTCTGCTTGCCACTTGCTTCTTCATAGAAACATACACCTCAAAATAAAAGAGCTATATTGTAAGTGCAAACTATTGGGAGTAAGTGGACTTTCCTAGAAATTCCTTGGCTTCAGTAATGAATTCCTTCAAGCTCTGTTCAAACTATTCTGTAGGAAAAAAAAAAAAAGCAGATATAAAGGACACTAAATAATTTGCTTTGAAAAAAAGGAAGAAAAAATCTGAAATTAAAAATTTGGATCCTGGGAGTTCCTCTTGTAGCTCAGTGGATTATGAACCTGACTAGTATCCACGAGGATGCGGGTTTGATCCCTGGCCTTGATCAGTGGGTTAAGGATCCGGCATTACCATGAGCTGCGGTGTAGGTCGCAGACACCGCTTAGATCCTGCGTTGCTGTGGCTATAGCATAGGCCAGCAGCTGCAGCTTCAATTTGACCCCTAGCCTGGGAACTTCCATATGCCTCAGGTGTGACCCTGAAAAGCAAAAGGAAAATAATAATTTGGATGCCAAATTTCATGGCTTATGCATTCTACTACAGTATTCATTATTTCCTTTATTCATGATACATGGAATTTAATGAGCATTTACTATGTGCCCAGGATTATATCCTTGGAGATTCAACAGATGAGTATATGTATTTTATTCAGGAAGTGATGCTAGTGTACAGGAAATAAATAAGAGTATTAAACTTTATGAACATCTGCAAGTAGGCTCTAGAGCCCGGAACCCCCTCCTTCTGTTTCAAATATCTCAAGCTAGCACCCTCTGCTGCAGGAACTCTGTACCTTTAGGACTATCCTTCTCTGTAAGCCATGACATCACTATCAACAATTATACCCCTTCTAGGGACATCCTGTGAATTTCTATCAACTGGGGACCCACAATACCCTCCAAGTCAAAGTGTTCTCATCCATTTGATAAATCCAGCTTGTAGTACCCCTGGTGGTAACCCCCACTGTCATGGTTCACCCACTTCAAGCATTTCTTGATTTTCCTTTGGAAATTAGAATTTTCAAGTGATGTCTTCGGTGGATAATGATGATTTCATTGTTCCTCATTCATCTTCCACCTAGTGAGCTCTAAGTACTTTTCATAGTCATTTCTAAAGCTTCAAATGCATTTCTCTGACATTCACATTATGACCATCTTAATTGGAATGATTTTGAGAGTTAAATGGAGTGCTATGACTAATTGTGCTGGAAAAATATGCATAAACCATGACTGTTAAAGGCTAACCAAGACACATGGCCATGTTACCTATAAGACATGTAGGTAAAAGAAAAGGAAAAAGACTGAAAAAGTGCTGGGAGCAATGGAAATTTTGCCTCCTTACTGCAACCTGACTAAGCAAATAACAGAATTTCTGGGTATAAGATGAAGTTTGGTAATTTGTAGAAGGGACCTCAAAAAAAAAAAAACCAAAGAGACCTAACGTTCAGGTATTTTTAGACTACTTGGAAACAAAATTAGGCCAAATGGACAGATTTGGGGAGGTTGATATGCCTTTCAATCCAGGCAGTCCATTTCTAAGAAATTTGTCCAACAAAACAGTTACACATAAGTACAAATATTTGGCTACAAAAACTTCACTTGGCAGTGCTTTAAAAAAGAAGGAAAAACCTAATTTTCAAACACAGTGAATTGGATTATATACATTGTCATATCCATACAACAAAATCATATACAGTCATTAAATATAGCATGACAGGTTAAATATTTAAAAGCATAGGAAGACGTTCTTACTCTGTAAACATTTTTGAAGCAAGATATGATGTACTATATTAGTTTGGACCCTGTTTTATTTATTCTTAATTTCTGAACTATTTATTGAAGTATATCTGATTTTAAGTGAAAATAAATTTGTCTCTCTTCAAGGAGAAAAAACAGGAATGATTACTAATAAAATGTCAACAGGAGGATGAAATAATGGCTGATTGAAATTTTTCTTCTTTTGCCTTATAAGTGAGAATAGTTTGTAAATAATGTAATAAAACTTAGAATAATATTTAACTTTATGTAGGCCAAAATACAAATGTCAGTAGATCTAGGACAACATTCTGCCTTCTGATCAGAGGGCAGTCTTATGGCTATGTAAGGCAGACCAATTCCACCTCCATCTTTTTTTTTAATTTTGTTGGAGTATAGTTGATTTACAATGTTGTGTTAATTTCTGCTGTACAGCAAAAGTGATTCGGTCATACATTAATATATTCTTTCCATTATATTGGAAGAATGTATTAATGTATGGCAGGTATTAAATATAGTTCCTTGTGCTATACAGTAGGATCTTGTTTTTCCATCCTATATATAATAGTTTGCCTCTGCTCATTCCAAACTCCCAGTCCTTCCCTCCCCCATATTCCCTCCCCCATATTCCCTCCCCATTGGCAGCCACTAGTCTGTTCTCTATGTCTTTGCATCTGTATTTGTTTCATAGATATGCTCATTTGTGTCGTATTTTAGATTCTACATATAAGTGATATCATGGTATTTTTCTTTCAGATTTAGTTATGATAACCTGTATGTCCATCCATGTTGCTGAAAAATGGTATTTCATTCTATTTAATGACTAATATTCCTTGTATGTATGTATATATGTATAAATATAAATAAATGTATATTTATTCATTCATCTTTTGATGAACATTTCGGTTGTTCCATGTCTTGGCTATTGTAAATAGTGCTGTGAACATAATGGTTCATGTATCTTTTCAAATTATAGCTTTGTCTGAGTAGATACCCAGGAGTGGGACTGTTGGGTCATATGGGAACTCTACTTTTAGGGAAGTTTTTTGTTTTGTTTTGTTTTGTTTTTAGGGCTGCACCCACAGCATATGGAAGTTCCCAGGCTAGGGGTCAATTAAGAACTGCAGCTGCCGGCCTACGCCATAGCCACAGCAACGAAGGATCTGAGCCACATCTGCAACCTGTACTGCAGCTCACAGCAATGCCACATCCTTAACCCACTGAACAGGGCCAGGGATTGAACCCGCATCCCCATGGATACTAGTCAGGTTCGATACCGCTGAGCCACAATGGGAACTCCTGTTTTATTTTTTTGAGGAAACTCTATGCCATTTTCCACAGTGTTTGTACCAATTTACATTCCCACTAGCAGTGTAAGAGGAGTCCCTTTTCTCTACACCCTCTCCAGAATTTATTATTTGAACCTTTGTTAATGATGGCAATTCTGACTGGTGTGAGTTGGACTTTGAATATATCTTGCCACTCCCTTCTGCCTGTATGTTTCTGTAGAGAAATCAGCTGATAGACTTATGGGCGTTCCTTTGTAATTAATTCTTTGTTTTTCTCTTGCTGCCTTTATAATCCTCTCCTTAGCTTTAACTTTTATTATTTTTTATTATAATATGCCTTGGTGTAGGTCTATTTTTTTTTTGGTCTTTTTGTCGTTTTAGGGCCACATCCATGGCATATGGAGGTTCCCAGGCTAGGGATCAAATCAGCTGTAGCCACTGTCCTCCGCCACAGCCACAGCAATGCGGGATCTGAGCCACATCTGTGACCTATATCACAGCTCACGGCAACAGCAGATCCTTAACCCACTGAGTGAGGCCAGAGATCGAACCCGCATCCTCATGGATACTAGTCAAATTTGTTTCTGCTGAGCCATAGTGGGAACTCCTCTCAATAGCCTTTCTTAATTCCTTCAGTATTTTCATTATCTCATTTTTTAAACTCGGCATCTATTAGATTGAAGAGATCCATTTCAATTGTTTGTCCTTTCAGGGGAATTCTCTTGATCTTTTAAATTGTATCAGTTCCTTTGCGTCTTCATTTTTTATTTCTCCTGCTTTATGAGTTTAGGAGAAACAGTTATCTACTATGTTCTTAGGGGACTATTTTTATGCAGAACCATCCCTGTAGATTTAATATTTTTTGATGTGTCCACCTCCATCTGTATAACATCTGTCATTCATGAATTGACTCCATTCTCAAAAACAGCACCTCAAAGATGTGATAGAATTGTATAAACTATTTTAACACTCATTTTGACACTCAAGCTATCACCTTGGGTCAAGGAGCTGATTTGTATCATCCTAAATGACCAGATTGTAAAACAGTTTATAACACACTGACCACTGAAAATTTTAAATCTTTCTAATGTTTCAGGAAAGCAGTCCCAAGGTTTACCCTGAGGACATTCCTATAATAAATAGAACTCAGACAGATTAAAGGATATGGGCAATTAATGGCATCCTTTCAGAAGGGGATCTTAAATGATGTCATATACACAATTTCTCTTGTGGTTTAATTATACTTGAAAATTGGTTTTAAAAAATAAAGGGTTGTATCTTTGACCATGAGTGATTTGACCATAATGGGAAGTCTATTGAAAAACTGAATTTTCGTGTCATTAAATTTTGAAATAGCTTGTATGATTACTGTAATAATATAGAATGCAAAATAAAATAGCCTGTTCTCATGAACTAGAAGATAGTTTTTGAAGGAAGGCTCATGACTAAGGAAGTTGATGACTGTTTTGCTCATGAATGACTGTTGTCTCTTGTAGGCAAAGATGAGTTTATTTCACACTGTAATTCTTTCCCCTCTACACACCTTACCCTCGGCCCCATTGATGCCTTTTTATAAGATAGGGAAATGTGGAGTTCTCATTGTGGTACAGCAGAAACGAATCCAACTAGGAACCATGAGGTTGCGGATTCGATCCCTGGCCTTGCTCATTGGGTTAAGGATCTGGCATTGCCATGAGCTGTGGTGTAGGTCACAGATGCGGCTCGGATCCTATGTTGCAGTGGCTGTGGCATAGGCCGGCAGCTGTAGCTTCTATTGGACCCCTAGCCTGGGAACCTCCATATGCAGTGGGTGTGGCTCTAAAAAACAAAGTAAGTAAGTAAGTAAGTAAGTCAGTAAGTAAGTAAATGAATAAATATGAAAAATCATTGCAATTCTCACTTAAAAAAAGATAGGGAAATGTAGGTAGGTCAATATAGGATGCCAGAAGTAAAACTGACATTTATGTAAGTGTGGGTTCACATCAGAACCTTCTTTTTTTTTTTTTAAGAACTGACTACATTTAAAATAAGGTTTAACTTACAGGCCTAAAAATTTACTCATCATTTGTCAAACACATTTCTGGTATATAAAGCAAATAGCACAAGTTAATAGCATCCCAAGTTTATAGGAACTTTGCAATGCCTCTGACTTTTAAGTCTTACCCCCTCCTCCAATTCCAGGTGGAGAGAAACACCCTATAGTGGAGATAAATCTGTTGACTTTGCTGCAGGAAAGCATTTCTTTTAGGGGAATCAGCTTTCTTGTTTAGCCAAGACTCCCCAGTTTTAGAATAAAGTGTTCAGCTTCCTAGTAAGTACTCAGTGCCAGGCAAACTGGAACATTGGTCACCCTACTGGCCAACCCTCAGTATCACCTGACTTTTTGTCTTCTACATATTATCATTTGGTGGAGTGACAACTTCTCTGGGCCTCAGCTTGAAAGAAGATACAAAATATCACATATCTCCTAAGTTTGTAGTGAGGACTGGATGAGTTTTTATGTGCAAAGCCATTGTAACACACATGACCCTATTAGTGTGTGCTAAGTGAACAGCATCATTATTATTAATCAGGTCATAGAAGAAGTAACATTACAGCTGAGCCTTAAGGTATCAGCAAAGAGTTAATTAGAAAAGATGGCATAAGGAGGAAAAAATGGAAAAGGTTTCGTAAATAAGTAAATACAGTAAATAGGTTATATAAAAGTAAAGCAAGATGTTTACTTAAAAACAAAATATATAAATAATGGAGTAATGCCAACACCAAAGAAATATTTTGCCTTATCTAATAATTATTTTTAATGGCTAGATTTTCCCTCAAATGCAACTCCTGTTACCCACACCTTTCTAGGATTTATTTATAACAAACTGCAATCTGACCTTTAATAAAACATTGAACTGACAAGCAAACCAGGTTTCACTTACTGAAATAGAAGGTCGAGAATTGTAGAACATTAAAAAGGGATCCTCGTTTGTGTCTTGCCTCTTACCTTCTATTTGAGGAAAATAAAATCAAAAACTATCAATCCAGTCTTTTCCTGTTGCAAAATCAAAGGAAAAATAAGGCTAGGAGTGTTGTCACAGTAAATAAAGCCATGACAACTTCAAATTAACAGAATCATCAGATATACTTTCCTTGTATTACACATAAATGTAGATATGAACTTATATGTCATTATGAAATCTCAGAGCCTTTACCAATATCAAAAGTATTTACATCTTTGAAAAAATGATGCAAAATAATTGATTTTGAGTTTGGAGCAATTTTTTTTAATTTTTTGTTTTTTGATTGTTTTATGGCCACACACATGGCATATAGAAGTTCCCAAGCCAAGGATGGAATCTGAACCACAGCTGTGGCAATGCCAGATCCTCTAACTCACTGCACCAGACCAAGGATAGAACCCATACCTCCAGAGCAAGCCGAGCCACTGCACTTGGATTCTTGACCCACTGCACCACAATAGGAACTCTTGGGGCAAGTTTCTAAAATTTTTGGTATTGGAAACTTGCAAGCATACACAAAAAGCAATATATATATATATATATATATATATATATATATATATATATATGTTAAACTCTCATGTGCTTATCTCTCAGATTCAACAAAGAATCATTATTTTGCTATCTTTGTTTCAATTATTCATATACACACACAGACACACTTTTTTCTTTTTGTTGGAGCATCTTAAACCAAATGATAGACTTCATGTCATTTCACTGTAAATATTTCAGTTGAGTTTGTATTTGATAAGGGCATTATTTGTAACCTACCCACCATGCCATTAACATAACCTAACAAAATTAATGATTTCTTAGTATCTCAAAATTAGTCTATATTGCAAATTTCTCCATTTGTCCCAAAATGACATTTTGAGTTAATTTGTTTGTTTGAATCGGGAGTTACAAGGCCTGCTCATTACATTTGATTATGGCTCTTAAGTCTCTATTTGTTCTATTACTGAGCTTTCTCCTTTTTTGTTTTTTATTTCTCATGATACAAATTTTGTTGGGTAAAGTTGGTTGTTTGTTTTGAAGAATACAGCATGGTTGGGATTTTGACGATTACTTCCTCATGGCATCATTCATCTTTTTCCTCTCTTCCCTAATATTTTCTATAAACTGGTAGACAGACTCTGAGGCTCAGTTTATTTCAGGTTTGATTGTTTTCAGTGAGAGAAATTCTAAAGTAACACTGTGAACATTTTACTATATCTCATGATAAGGCAACCAATGTGTGTTCCATTTTTAATGATAGGAGAATAATCATTAGGTTCGTGACCTATCAACCCAATCCATCCATTAGGAAGTTACTGACTTTTCACCCAGTGGTTTGGTATTACTGATGGTCATTGGCTACATTCATTATTTATTTAATGGTTACCAAAATAATAATTTTCTAATTTCGTTCTGTATTTATTATATAGAACTTTCAGGAATTATTGCTATCTTCCCATTCATACAGAAAAGTCAAATAAAATCTTGACTCTGACACTTTATCAATTTTCAGCAAAATGTGCAACCTACCAAAAAAAGACAGTAATTTTTGGGCTCTCATTATCATTTTGACATAGTCAATATAATCTTCTATAGCATCATCTGCCTTCTGGTACAGAGTTTCAAGTCCAGTTTTCCCAAGGCTTGCTCCAGATACAGAATCTGTCATTTCTCCAAGGAGCCTGGAATTGTATTTTTACAACATAGGCAGGGCACTTAAAGGGCTTATTGTTACTGTACTATCATTAGTTCAGGACATTTTCAGTGAGCAGATTGTGGGGAAACATTTTATGGAAAAAAAGTAATAAGTTCACGTTACATTTTCCTGTTTACATCTAACTCTACAAGATTTTTGTTTGTTGTACCACTTGAATCTCTTTTCTTTGATACTGGAAATCTTGATGTCTTCATTTTTAACAGTTTTCTTGCGATATCTTTGATATATAAAAATTGTATATATTTAAGGTGTACAACTTGATGTTTTGATATATGTATACACTGTGAAATGATCACCACAATCAAGCTAATTAACATATCCATCACCTCTCCATAATTACCATTTGTATGTATGGTGAAAAGGTTTAATTTAAGATATATCATCTTAACAGATTTCAAGTATACCACACTCTACATTAGATCTCATCTTACGTAACTGAAACTTTGACCCTATAACAAACATCACTGCATTTCCTCCTGCCCCCATTCCAGCAACCACTCGTTTCTTATATGAATTTGACTACTTTTGAGTCCACATATAAGAGAGATCATATAGTATGTATTTGTCTTTCTTATTTCACTTAGCAAAATGTCCTCCAGATTCATCTGTGTTGTCACAGATGGCAGGATTTCCAATTTTTTTAAGGCTGAGTAATATTTTATTGTACCATTGACTTTTGAGCAGCAAAGGGGTTAGGGGTACTGACCCCCAAGCAGGTGAAATTTCACAGATAACTTTATAGTCACTTGGCCCTCCATATAAGCAGTTCCTCTCTGTTTGTGGTTCCACCTCCACAGATTCAACCAACTTCACATTGTGTAGTATTGTATTATGCATTTAATGAAAAAAAAATCCACCTATAAGTGGTCCTGTGACATTCAAACCCATATTGTTCAAGGGGCAACTGTGTGTGTATATATATACCACATTTTCTTTATCCATTCATCTGTCAAAGGACCTAGATGTGGGATTGCTGGATCATATAGTATAGTTCTACTTAAATTTCTTTTGAAGAATTTCCCTACTCTTTTCTGAAATGGCTATAGTAATTTACATTCCCACCAGCAGTATACAAAATTTCCTTTTGCTTCACATTCTCACAAACACTGAAAACCTTGATTTCTAATGACAGTAACATAATAACTTATTTCCTTCATCTAAAATATGCCTATACTAATTACAAAACATCAATATTAATGTTACTACTAACAATAAAGTGACTAATATGGTTAAGATTTCTTTCTGGTTCTATCTGTTCTCAGGAGATATCACTCTAGAGACTTACAGTCAATTCACTATATTTTAATGTCATTTGAGATTATTATTTTTTTCTATGTGCTAATGACATTATCTTGATATATAATTAGGTTTACTTGTTTCAATTTATTTTCAATTAATTTCTTGTTTTGCTTTGTTTTGTAATTATGCGAAACATTAGATGGTTCAAAAACAAACTGAATAACAATGTACATTCACCAAAATTCCTTCTTTACTTCTGTCTTCTCCAGCCTATTTCTCCCTCCCCCTTTGGGTAACCACTTTAAAATTTTAGTTTGTTTTTCTTTTTAAAATGTAAGTAAATATAAAGATACATATTCATATCCTCATCTTCATTGCACAAAATTCGGATACTATAATCGTGTTCTGTACCTTGCTCTTTTCACTTAACAATTTAGCCTGGAGATCATTGTTTTTCAGTATATAAAGTGTGTCCTTATTCCTTATACAGCTTCATAGTGTTCCATCGTGTGCATTTACCCTGGAATATTCACTTGGTCTTCTTTTGATCGGCATTTGGGTTATTTCTAGCCTTTTGCTTTTAAAATAATGCTGTAATAATTAGCTATATGTATATATACATATATATATATGTATATATACACAGATATATATATATATCATTTTGAATTTTTGTATGAGACCATCTACTGCATTGTTTGAGAAGATGATCCCTCACAAAAAATTTTGATGGAAAGGGTTTTATTCCATTATGATGATGATGTTTGTGGTTCATAATAAAAACCATAATGTGTTTGTTAATTTCACAATTATACAAACATACACTCGTGGTAGTGATTGGAAATACAGCATTGTAATGGCAGTGAATGTAAGTGGTCACTGGATGTTCCTGTTCCTTTTGCATTCATGAAGCTGAAGCTTGGTGTTATGCCACCAAATGCCTTACTGGATTTGGGTCTAAGCATGAGCTTCATAGCAACACTATTTGAACCATTGTATAGTGCCAGCACTTGGTTGTGTTTTTTTTACCATTATTTCCCACGTGACAGCAGAAGTGATCCAAAGGTGTAAAACCGTTCATCAAAATGACAGTAATGTACTCAGATTGCAGGCAAACCACGAGAAGCTGGGAAGAGGCAAAGAATTCTTCCCTACAGTTTTCAGAGGAAGGAGGTCCCTGCTGACATTTGGATTCAGGCTTCTAGAACTCTGAGAAAATACATTTCTGTTGTTTTAAGCCAAAAAAAAAAAAAAAAACAGGGACAGTGGTGTCCTTGACAGTTGAGGAAGAGAGGCTTTGTCATTGTAAAGTGGAGACAGTGTGATCCAGAGTTCATGAACCTGGTTCACATCTTGGCTCTACCACTTAGAAGCTCTTAAATCTTGCATAGAAGAGGATGTGAAAGCCAATGATATTCTTGGAATGGTGGAACACTCAGACCTATTTCACCGTTCCTGCAATCTACTACCACTGCAGCTCTTTGTAAATAAAACCTCTTCATGCTGCCCAGCCCTTGAGTGTGAGCTGAACATAGTGACTTGCTTCTAACAAGCTGGATATAGCAGACTTGATGGGATGTCACTTACATAATTCGGTTACAAGAGCTTGTGACATCTCTTGCTATTCAGTTCTCTCAGCTTGCATGTTTTGGCTAAGCAAGCTGCCGTACTGGAGAGGCCCATGTACTGAGGAATTGAGGGCAGCTTCTACCCGACAGCCAGACACTGAGTCCCTCAGTCCAGTAACCCATGAGGAACTAAGTCCTGCCAACACCCACATAAGCTTGGGACACCCTTCCCTAGTTGAGTCTTAGGATGATTACAACCCAGTCAATGCCTTAACTGCAGCCTGTGAGAGGCCCAGAAGTAGTGGACCCAGTTAAGCTGCACACAGATTCCTAATTCACAGAAGCTATGAAATCATGAATGTGTATTATTTTAAGTCACTAAATTTTGGATAAACTCTTTATTACACAGCAATAAATAACCAATAAAGCAAGTGAGGTCAGTTCTCTGAGTCCTAGCCTCCCCATCTGCAAATTGAGTTCAAAAAATGCCATTCCGGAGTTCCCGCCGTGGCTCAGTGGTTAATGAATCCGACTAAGAACCATGAGGTTGCGGTTTCGATCCCTGGCCTTGCTCAGTGGGTTAAGGAACCGGGCATTGCCATGAGCTGTGGTGTAGGCTGCAGAGGCGACTTGGATCCCATGTTGCTGTGGCTGTGGCGAAGGCCGGCAGCTACAGCTCTGATTAGACCCCTAGCCTGGGAACCTCCATATGCCGCGAGTGAGGCCCTAGAAAAGGCAAAAAGACAGAAAAAAAATGCCATTCCTTTTAAAGCGATTGTGAAAGTTAATGAGATAATGTTCGTTAAAGTTCTCCAAACATATTAGCATTTCCATATAAACTAATTTATTCCTTCTGCCTCCATCCCCAAAGCTTAGTTAAGATTCAGTATGTTGAGAGCATGAATGCTGTGATTAGAGTGGAAAGATGGGGAAGGAAATTATTCTAAATCAAGCACTCTAGGAAACAAAGAAGGTCGAGCTCTTGTTACTCCACAAAAGGAAGAGAACTTGGGACAGCAAAAGGATTCCTCAGGTACAGAGAGAGAAGTTCTTGCTCTTCCACTTTCCTCCTGTTCCACAAACTTACCAGTTGCTAGAATTATGCCATATCCTATACACAGTATGGGTTGAAGTTTACTTCTGAAGTATCTGGTTTGACACATAAGCATCAGCTACAGTATTGCTGCCCTGTGTCAAGTAGTCTGAGCTTCAAAAGCCAACTTGCTATTAAACCATGCTAGTCAGTGAGGAAAGACCCTTGGAAAATATAGAAACCAAAAACAGAAAATAGAAAATGAAACTAGAAAACAGTCAAGTAACTAGAGAGCGAACTTCCATGTGGGGAAGCCAAAAGTATGAGTACAGGAAATCTGAGGAGAAAGGGAGGGTAGACGAGGAAAAATAAGGTTATGGGGGGGGGGGGGTTGAGGGAGCGAAAGATAAGAGAGAAACATCATTCCAAATGAGACAAGCCGGGGGGTAGGGGAGTGCACTGAGGGTTTAGGATGGAAATGCTATAAAATTGAGTTGTGATGGTTTGTGTACACCTATAACTGTAATAAAATTCATTAAGTAATGGCAAAAAAAGAATTATGTCCTCCAAGCCCATCCATGTTGTCACAAATGGCAAGATTTCATTCTTTTTTAAGGATGAATAATGTTCAATGTATATGCCGTAATTTCTTTATCTGTTTACCTGTCGATGAATACTTAGGCTGTTTCCATATCTTGAGTACTGTGAATAATGCTACGGTTAACATGCAAATGCAATTATGTTTTTGCGATATTTATGTCCTTTTATAAATACCCAGAAGTGGGACTGTTAAATCAAAAAAAAATAAGTTTATAATTGAAAAATGTTTAGAATACCACTGTGTACATAGTAAGCACCATGTATAGATGTTTAGACTTAAAGCTGTAGACCAAAATGCCAAATAAGAATGAAAATTTTCTTGGCAAAAAAAAAAAAGAGAGAGAGAGAGAAACATCAGCTGAGTAGACAGTTCTCAGAATGAAAATCAAAGAGGGCCCTTCCTATTTTGGAATAAGGATCATAGAACTTACTTTCTCAAGGGTAACAGTAAAATGGGTAAGATCAGAGAGAAAATGCAGGTTTGTAGATATTTAGCTTCAGTCACCACCACACACAGGCTGGGGACAGTGCTGTGGTGGGGATTCTATGGAGGCGGAAGGGGATTGCTCTTTCCTATATCATCTTCCAAGTATCGTTGTGTCTAGTACAAGAAAAACTGAGCTCTGCTTATAGGCTCTTGGTCATTACAAAATATAATAACTTTTTAGCAGACCTCAGTTCTCTTGAGAGTTCTACTGTGAGAGCTGAGGTAGGTTACCAAGGATAAACGTATTTCTTTTGAGAGTTGGAAAGCTGTCATCTTTATGCTTCGGTTATTCCCTGAGACTCCCTCTCTCATACTTTCATCCTTATCTTGTAAAATGGAAAGAAATAAATTTGGATCCATTCTACCACTTCCCTTGATTACCAGTACTAGAGTCTTCACTGACAGTTTTGATAAATTCAAAATGATGCAGAAGTAAGATGTTCCTTATAGCCTAAATGCTAGTAGCATTTATAATGTCATGCTTCCAGTCATACATAGGGAATGTCACTCTCCTTAAAATATGAAATCTTGATTTAAGCAGGGCTGGCTCTGGAAAGAAGGCAAATCAAGGATTTTTTCACCTATACGTAAATGGAAGAGTTGGCATTAAGAAGAGAGGGACTTTTACCAAAAAAAAAAAAAAAAAAAAGAATTGTGGTGTTCATCAGTGATACTCATGTGCCCCCCTCCCCCTCCAAGTTTTTTCCATTCAAATCTTTGATTTCTATATAAAATAGCATCATGTGTGGCAGTGAACAAGGTTGAGGGCCTGACATATCATTAAGTCACACACATATCTTTAAGTATCACAGCCACCTTAAATTGTGGAAATGTTATAATGTAACAGTTTGTACTTGTTTCTATTAAATCACCCCAGAGGCTTCATCATTTCTTGATCAGTTTTTGCATTAATTTATCATCTTGGAGAAATCCTTCACTAAACGAGTAGTGTAAATTTAGACTTCTCATTCAGGCATAATGTTGATCTGAGACTTCAATTTCATGCAAAAATGTTTTTTTCCATCATAAGTGACTAGATATAGTTCCCAGTGCTATACAGCAGGATCTCATTGCTTATCCATTCCAAAGGCAATAGTTTGCATCTATTCACCCCAAACTCCCAGTCTGTCCCACTCCTTCCCCCTCCCCCTTGGCAACCACAAGTCTCTTCTCCATGTCCATGATTTTCTTTTCTGTGGAAAGGTTCATTTGTGCCATATATTAGATTCCAAATAAAATAAAAACCATTATAAAATTTAAGAAATGAAAAGATAAAATGATATATCAAAAAAATGTTTTCCTCATCCAGCCCCCTCATAAAGACAAGAAAGGCAAGCTTCTATGTGCATATCTGGGATGATGGGCAGAGTGTTTGTAGTTCCTCCTTTACTAAGGGAACAGCACTTCCATGTCCTAAATTTATGTAGAGGTCTTAGTTCCAGCATCTTCCCTCTGCATTATATGGGCCTAAGGTTCTGTTATTATGCAGGCATAAAATCTTGAGATAGACCATGATGCAAGATAATATAAGAAAGGGAGGAGGGGTTCCCATTGTGGCTCAGCAGGTTTAGAACCCAACATAGCGACTATGAGGATGTGGATTTGATCCCTGGCCTTGCTCAGTGGGTTAAGGATCTGGAGCTGCTGCAAGCTGCAGCTTAGGTTGCAGGTGAGTCTGGAATTTGGTATCGCCATGGCTGCGGTGCAGGCCAGCAGCTGCAGCTCCAGTTCAACCCCTAGCCTGGGGACTTCCATATGCCACAGGTATAGCCTTTTAAAAAAGAGAGAAAGGGAGTGTATATATATGCGTGACTGGGTTGCTTTGCTGTACAGCAGAAATTGGCACAACACTGTATATCAACTGTACTTTAATAAAAAAAAATCTCAGATCTTGTTTTAGTTATCTATTGCTGAGTAACAAACTACTCTGAAATGTACTGGCTTAAAACAAAACACCTAATTACTCTTTGTATGACTGGGTCACTATGTTGTACAGCAGAAATTGACACAACACTGTAAATCAGCTATACTCAAATAAGAAAAACTAATTATTATCCCTCATGAATCTATGGATTGGGCTCAGCTGGGCAAATTTTCTACTCCATGAGGTGATTGGCTGAGCCGTAGTCATGTAAAGGGTTTCCTGGAGATGAAACATTCAAGATGGTCATATGACTTAGAAGTTGATGCTAGTTGGTGGCTGGGGGCTCAGCTCAGGCTTTTGGATGGAATGCATTTGTGCTTCTCCGTATGACCACTCAATGAGGCTTGCTTGAGCTTCACATAGCAAAGCACCAGGATTCCAAGGGAAGGTGCAAGCTGTAGATCCTTTAAGTCGTGACATTAAATATTACACAGCACCATTTCTGTCTCACTTTATTGGTCAAAGAAAGTGGCAGGCCAGCCTAGGTACAAGTGGAATTTTTTCTTCTTGATGGGAAGGGCAGCAAATAATTTGTGGCCATCTTTAATCCACCTCGACCTCTGTCCCACTGGGGCCTGTATCTGATTCATTTCCTTCAGACCCCTCTGATCTTCCACTCATAAAATGAGTTTGCATTCCTTCTTTGGTTTTGGCAACTGAAGATTAATCTTGTTTTTCCTTTTGAATTCAACTGAGCACTTAAATTTTTTTCATTTTAATGTTGTCCTCATTTCTGAATTTTTAGTGTGGGGATAATCTTGTCAGCTCTCCTGCCAGAGCTCCATGTTTCCTCTGTGTACTCCAACATTTAGAAAACCAAGGTATTTATTTGTTAAACAAAACCAACTTGTAGTTATTTTTCATAAAGCGAAAAGGTTTTTCAGCTATGCCAATTAAGAATTTCTGCCACAGAGAAGAAAGAACATTTGTACATGTGCCTTGCGACACCACAGGCACACAATTTGCTTGATCTTTTCTCTCTCCCACTCTCTTTTCTGTCTAGGAACCATTGCTCCTAAGTTGTTCATTGTCTGCTAAGCAATGGAAAGGCTCTATCCAACAATGGTATGGCAATGTGTATCTCATTATTATAACTAATTATTAGAATTAGATCAAAAAGAAGCTCGTTTGAGCCCAGTGGTCATGCAGAATCAGGAATCACCAGAGAAAACCGACACAGTGAATTCAGCCTTCTAGCTGATGAGTGAGAAAGCAATGAAATGGAACCAAGAATTCATCCTGTTCCTGTTCCCATCTAAACTCTCTTGTTTCTTTTAATGATTAAGACTTCTAAAATGATGCGTTTGGATATGGAGTATTGTCTTGGCCCTCCTTTTAATTCCAGGGTTGTACCCATGTCCATTTAGTGTGGTTCATCTCATTTCTAAATCAAATGAAATTTGCATTTATATAGCCCCTAACATACCACATGGGCTACTAAAAAGCCCTTCATGGCAGAAACAATTCACAGGTTTAGAATTGAAGCTCTTAAGGCAGGCAGATCCATCTTCAAAGTCTTAGACCACGTAATGCTACCTGCTCTGAGTGCTCAATGGGTTAGGAATAGGAAGGCAGAATGCAGAGTTTTACTTCCTTTTTACCAGCTTTATTAAGATATAGCTGAGGAGTTCCTCTTGTGGCTCAGTGGGCTACAAACTTGACTGTATCCATGAGGATATGGGTTTGATACCTGGCCTCGCTCAGTGGGTTAAGGATCCGGTGTTGCTGTGGCTGTGGCACAGGCTGGCAGCTGCAGCTCTGATTTGACCCCTGGCCTGGGAACTTCCATATGCTGCCGGTGTGGCCCTAAAAAGCAAAACCAAACAAATAAACAAAAAGGTATAGTTGAAATATAACATATATGAGTTTAAGGCATACAGCATGATGATACAAAACACATATATATTGCAAAATGATTACCACAGTTAGGCTATTTGTCATGTTTTATGGTGAGAACATTTAAGATCTACTTTCTTAGTAACTTTCAAGTATATAGTACAGTGTTGTTAACTATAGTCACCATGTTGTACATTAGATCCATAGAACTTATTCATCTTAAAATTGGAAGTTGTTCCACAAATATTTGGAATCTAAAAAGTCAAAATTATAGAAACAGAGAATAGATTGTTAGTTATCAGGGGCTAGAGGAATGGGGAAAATGAAGAGATGTTGGCCAAAAGGTACAAACTTCCATTATATATATAATATAATATTAACAATTAGCCAAAATATTTCAAAAAGAAAGACGTGATAATAAGAACTGTGATTCCCTAGGTGTTGATATCAAATGACACACTGTGTGTAGAAGGGCTTTAACAATAGTAAAAAGATACAATATAGATTTTTAATTATTACTGTTGGCAGCTGATTTAGAATTAGAATCAAGGTCCCTTGACTTAATCTGGAGAACTTTTCACTTTACCACACTCTCTCTCTCTTGCATACTAATGATTAATATACCAACAAGGAGATGAAACCATTTAAAGAATGGATACCTCAGTATAGATATTCCATTTAATTGAGAGGTTGTTGGATTGCTCTGGGTGACCTAAGAAAATGGTCATGCCATAAGATTTATACATGTATTCTGAAGTGCTCCCATAGCTTTAATTAATTTTTTATTAAAATATAGTTGATTTACAATGTTGTGCTAATTTCTGCTGTGTAGCAAAGTGACCCAGGCATACATATATATACATTCCCTTTCTTAAATTATCTTCCATCATGGTCTATCCCAAGAGACTGGTTATAGTTCCCTGTGCTACACAGTAGGAGCTCCCATAGCTTTAAAATAGTGATTTGTCTTCACTTGCATTAAAATGTTAGTTTTAACATTAAAGCTTACCTCAATTGCCAGAATACATAGTTAACATAGTTCTCAGAGGCTGAACAATACCTTTCAGACTCCAGCACGTAATTTACCACATAAAATCTGATCTTAGGGTTTTACTTATATGGATAGTTTGACATAAAGGTAAGGTGAATGTATTTTCTAAAATTAAGTTGTTTGAATTTCCTAATTTTGATGCTAAATTATATATAGAAAAAAACAGATATAGAGATATGTACATATATATATATATATATGTTATACATATACATAATATACATACATATGTACATATATACATACATACCCATACATAAACCCTAGCACCATTCTACTACCAGCATCCTCTCACCATTCAACAACCACTTCCTATGCCCACTGAACTGCTTTCTAACTAGCTCTGATTAACCTAAGAGGTAGTTTTTTAAGGCAAGAATATTTGGAAATTACTCAGGAAGTGCCACATAACACATCTTTAAACTTGTCAATTTCTTGAGATGAAAAACTTTTAAAATAGAGCTTCACTGTGGTACAAATGCAATGGAATACTACTCAGCCATAAAAAAAAGATGAAATCTTGCTCTTTGCAACAACATGGATGGACCTGGAAGGTATTATGCTAAGTGAAATAAGTTCAAGAACAAAATAAATGAAAAAACCAAGCCAAACAAAAAAATGTAGCTACAGAGAAAGAGTAATGGTTACCAGAGGGGAAGGAGCAGGCAGGTAAAATGGGTGAAGGGAATCAACTGTATGGTTATAGATGGAAACTAAATTTTTGGTGGTACACATACTGTAGGGTGAACAGAAATAGAAACATATTGTTGTACACCTGAAACATATAATGTTATAAATCAATGCTGTCTCCATAAAAACTTTTAAAAATAGAGCTCAACCCAGAATTCAAGGACTTTTTAAACCATGAGATATGAACTCTGTTTTTTTTTTAAATAGCAACATATTTGTGGAACAGAAGTCAAATGAATTGATAAGAATTTATAGACAGGAGAAAACATCTCTCTAGCAGCATTTCATCCTTGGTTAGGATCTGGCATAGTGGAATAGTCATCATGGCCAAAAATTGCCAGTAAATCTCGCCAAAGCCAGTCTATTTCTAAATTGCCCCTAGCATTGGTTCTACCTAGCTGAGGAAGAAAATATCTATTTTTCAGTAGATGACTTTAAAAATACTAAATTAAGGAGTTCCCGTCATGGCTCAGTGGTTAACGAATCTGACTAAGAACCATGAGGTTGCGGGTTCGATCCCTGGCCTCGCTCAGTGAGTTAAGGACCTGGCGTTGCCATGAGCTGTGGTGTAGGTTGCAGATGCAGCTCGGATCCTGCATTGCTGTGGCTGTGGCGTAGGCCAGTGGCTACAGCTCCGATTAGACCCCTAGCCTGGGAAGCTCCATGTGCCACAGGTGCAGCCCTGGAAAAGGCAGAAAGACGAAAAAAAAAAAAATACTAAATTAAAATGCATAATCTGGAAGATCCACTGTAATGACAATTAAAAAGAGATTCTGTGTGTTTTTTTAAGCTCCCCCCCCCCTTTTTTAGCAAACTTTATGTTCTCTTATGGAGGAATTTCCTCTTAATTATGCTCTGGAGACCAAAAAGTAGTCACTGGGTTTCTCTTCCGTATAATATCAGAATGAGTTAACAATCTAATTTTACACAGAAATGACATATGGGATGGGAAAAGCTAAACGTGTTTCTAAGAGGAAATTGTTATCAAAGAAATAAGAGAAGTGAAACAAGATCTGCCATCAGGTGTACAGGTAGAAAAAATAATTTTTTTAAAAACAAAACTTTATAGCTTCCTAACCCAGAAAAACTCTATAAGGCTGACAAGACATGTAGTTTAGCTACAGAATTAAATTTGTTGATCTTTTTTCTATATCCAGGTATAGAAAATAATTCTCTGACCTCTAAGGTAATGGAAAAAAAAACTTGCAGTCAGTTGTGTGTGTGTGTGTAGTGTGTAGAGAGAGAGGGAAAGAAATAAATCCTGAGATGGAAGTAGAAGTAGATACTTTTTCACTGCAATGCCAATTAAACTCCATGAAGCTGGGAGTTATGTCTTGGGCATATTTATTTCTCCCCAAATTACACTCCTGCTCAGCCAGCAGCTAACATAGCTCTTCACCATTCAGGAGGCATTCAAAAAATATTTGCAGGATAAATTTCATCTTGGACTATCTCAAACTACTTTTAGAGAACTACTCGTCTGAAAGGACCTTGGCACACAGCTCAAGAGAGACACTAAGAGCAGCAGAGATAAAGCATCCATTTAAACAGGTATCTCAGGGGTTCTGCTTCAAGAACCCAAGCTATAAAGATCCAGGAGATTGAGATAAGGCTGCAGGTGTCTGGAGCGCTGTAGGTTGACTTACCATGGCTCCTTGGGTAAGAAAGTAATGTCTCTTGTAATAACTCATGCAAGGAAACAAAGCTGAGCTTAATACTCAAGTTTTACTCAAGGACAATGGTTCTGTAGGAAAGGAGAGGGCCCAGTTTGGAGAATGTGCTGCTCAAGTTGGTATCTGATAAATACTACATCACAATGGTAGGAACCCAGGGCCTTGTGTGTGAACTTGAACTCTGCAGTAAGTAGCTCTGTGACACTGAACAGATTCCTTAGCCTCATTTTTTTTGGTGGTAAAATCGAGTCATCACTACTGTGGATTTCCATTCAGTGAAAATGATCTAAGGGTGGCTTCTCATTTCTGACATGTTGACAAACGACCTCCTAAAAAACTAAGAGAAAACCATGAACTAAAGAAGTAAAATTATGAAAACCTTAGGATGCCCTGAGGGGTTGAGGGCAAGTTGGTTATAAATGAGTGAAGTAATGAGAAGGCAGCTACCTAGAGTGGAAGGCAGCCTTTACAGCAGTGGACCAGTGGATGAGAAGTTGGAAGACAGCTTTACAGTCCTCCCATTGTATTTTGTTGTTTGTTTGTTTTTATTTAATTTCAGTTATACATATATGCATATCCATTCTCTTTCAGATTCTTTTCCCACATAGATCATCGTAGAATATTGGGTAGAGTTCTCTGTGCTATACAGCAGGTCAATCATTCCATGTACCGTAGTGTGCATATGCCAATCTCAAACCCCCAGTCCATCCCACCACCTATCTCCTTTGGTAACCATAAGTTTGTTTTCAAAGTCTATGGGTCTTTTTCTGTTCTGCAAACAAGTTCATTTGTATTCTTTTTTTAGATTCCACATGTAAATGATATCATATGATATTTGTCTTTCCCTGTCTAACCAACTTCACTTAGTGTAATAATCTCTAATGGCAGCGGTGTTGCTGCAAAGGGCATTATTTCATTATTTTCTATAGCTGAGAAATATTCCATTGTATATATGTACCATATCTTCTTGATCCATTCCTCTGTTGGTAGACATTGGGATCTGTCCAGAGAAAATCATAATTTGAAAAGATACATGCACCCCAGTGTTCATAGTAGCACCATTTACAATAGCCAAGACATGGAATCAACCTAAATCTCTCATTGTTTTTTATTTCTTCTCCTTACCTTGAGGCTCTCATTGCCTGTCCCACCGTTAGATAAAGACTGCCAGGAGTCTTTGAGGGTGCTAACAGAGAGCAAAGAAGTACTTGTGTGGTTAATTGCTAATGAGAATAATAGGGTAGGTTGGAAAGGGAAAAATAGTAGCTCTGCAGTGAAAAGCTCTGGCAGAGACATCTTTAACCAAGTGATTAAGGTTAATATCATCCGTAATGAGTCATATCCCTGATATGACAGAGTGAGAATGGAAATTTATATCTGAGGTATTTTCCCCAAAACTCATAACCACATTCTAACTTTGAGAAAATATCAGACACACACAAAAGTGAGGGACATTCTACTAGATATATGGCCAATACTCTTTAAACCATCAGTCATGAAAAACAATGAAAGTCAGAGAAATTCTCACAGCTGAGAGGATATGACAAATAATGTGGCATCCTGGATTGCATAGTAGAATGGTAAAAATGACATTAATGGATAAACCAGTAAGATATGAATAAAGTCTGTAGTTAATAGTACTGAACCAATGTCAGTTTCTTAGATTTGACAAACATACCATGGTTATATTAGATGATAACATTAGGGGAATCGGAATGGAGGGTATATGGGAACCCTTTTGGAGCTTTTCTGTAAATCTGAAATTATGTCAAATTTTAAAATTTTAAATAAAGCAGGTGCGAATGACTCTGCCATCCTTAAAAGTCACTCGTCCACCCCCATGATCTACTAAGCCCCAGGGCTGGTGGGGATTGCCTCATTCATGTGCTCCTTCTTTTTAAAAGACTGAATTCTCGGCAAGGGGCGTTGTCTGGTAGGGTTCATCATAAGTGCTTTGTCAAGTTCTCTTTGTAACAATGATAGACTAGGTTGTTTTGGCCCTATTCTCCCTCTGAGGACAACTGAAATAATGTACAAGTATTTAAATGTCTTCAAATCATTGGAGAGCTACAAATTAAGGAAAGAATGACAAGTCCAAGGGTTCAGAGGGAAGAAAAATTCATGAGAAATGAGCTTGGCATTTGGCTTTTATTTCTGCTTGGGCCAGTGTTAAGTTCAAAAGGTAGTGGCTGTGAAACCGGACAGGTATTTTTAGAAGACCCTCAGATATGAGATAGGTGAAAACTGGATTTCAAGGCCTGCCAAAAAAAAAAAAAAAAGGGAAGATTCTAATGAATACTCCAGGTCTTGCAGTTGTGACAACAAAGGGCTATACTCTGTGAGTAGAGATAAACCAGAATTAAATCTAATCCTCCTCAAGTTAGAAGCTCTGGGAAGTATCTCCAAAGAAGACATACAAGTATCCAGCAGATGGTCAACATCACTAACCATCAGGGAAATGTGAATCAAAACCACAATGCAGTATCACCTCACACCTGTTTAAGTGGCTATTATCAAAAAGACAAGAAATCAGAAGTGTTGGTGAGGATGCGGAGAAAAGGGAACCCTTGTTCACTGCTGGTGGGAATGTAAATTGGTGCAGCCATCGTGGAAAGCAGTATGGAAGCTCCTCAAAAAATTAAAAACACAGAACTACCATATGATCCAACAATCTCATTTCTGAGTATATATCTAAAAAAATAAATCAGGATCTCGAAGAGATATCTCCACTCCCGTGTTCACTGCAGCACTATTATCCAAGATATGGAAACAACCTACATGTCTGTCAGTGGAAGAATGAATAAAGAAATATAATTCTATTATATATAGTGTATTATATATATATATATATATATATATATATATATATATATATATCAAAGTTCTAGATATCTGATGTTCTAATGTACAGGATGATGGCTATAGTTAGTAATAATATATTGTATACCTGAAATTTGCTAAGAGGGTAGCTTTTTGTTTGTTTGTTTTTGCTTTTTTAGGGCTGAACCTGTAGCATATGGAAGTTCCCAGGCTAGAGGTCAAATTGAAACTGCAGCTGTGGGCCTGCACCACATCCACGGCAATGCGGGATCGGAGCTGCATCTGTGACCTGCACCACAGCTCATGGCAATGCCAGATCATTAACCTGCACTGAGTGAGGCAAGGGATCAAACCTGAACCCTCAAGGTTACTAGTCAGGTTCATGACCAGTGAGCCAAACAGGAACTCCAAGAGAGTAGACTGTAAGTGTTCTCACCAGAAAAAAAAAAAAAAAAGTAACTATGTGAGGTGATGGATATGAAAGTTAGGTTGATTGTGGTTATCATTTTATAGGGTATACTTATATCACAATACAGTATTTTATACACTAAATATATATAATTTTTATTTGTCAGTCATACCTAAATAAAGCCGGGGGTAAAATGATATCTCAGCAAGACCACTAATTAAAAATCAACTTAGAAAAATCAGTATTTTCCTGTAACAGAAATAACTAACTAGAGGATATAATAAAATATGTCACCCATAATGGCAATAAAATGTAAAAATAAATACACAGTACCTCAGTGGAGAAATTATTGAACTATATTTCATGACTCGAAAGCTCTGAATTTATGGAGAGAGATTTCATGTTCTGGGCTGGGTCAGTTTAATATTGTGAAGAAGCCAATTCTTCCCAAATAAACTTGTAAACTCAATGTAATTTTTATCTAAATTTCAGCTGAAATTTTTTAGGAACTTGATGAAATTTTGAAATTTATGTAGAAGAATAAAAATGTGCAAATAGCTATTCAACTTTGGAAAAGAAGAACAAAGATGAAGACTTGGCCTAGCCAAGAATTAAAGTATTCATAAATCCCATGGTAATAAATACAGTAAGACATTGGCAAAAA
>PVHT020000195.1:5904330-5922479 GCA_004024745.2 Catagonus wagneri
TCAATGTAATTTTTATCTAAATTTCAGCTGAAATTTTTTAGGAACTTGATGAAATTTTGAAATTTATGTAGAAGAATAAAAATGTGCAAATAGCTATTCAACTTTGGAAAAGAAGAACAAAGATGAAGACTTGGCCTAGCCAAGAATTAAAGTATTCATAAATCCCATGGTAATAAATACAGTAAGACATTGGCAAAAAAAAAAAAAAAAAAAAAAAAAAAAAAAAAAAAAAAAAAAAAAAAAAAAAAAAAAAAAAAAAAAGGAAAGAAACAAACAAAAACAAGCAAATAGACTAGTAGAACCAAATAGAAACTCTAAAAGAAGAACCACAAATGTATGAAATCTTAATATCTGAAAGTGTAACAGGAATAAATGGAGGAAAGAAAGACTATTCTTTGTACGGCCTCAGGAAAAATTGGCTCATTATTTAGAGAAATATAATGCTGTATTTCTCCAATGCATCATATACAAAATGAAAGCTCAAGCTTAATGAAATATCCAAGTGTGAAAAATTCAATCAAATATAGAAGATAATGTAAGAGAATGTCTTGATGATACATATAGATGATGTGAGAGGAAGAGCTTCTCAAAATGACAACACAAATTATAACACAAAAAAAATTGATTAATTTGGCTATGTCGAAAATTTTAAGTTCTGTTTAACAGAGAAAACCATGAAGAAATTTGAGGAGATGAAAGATGAATACAAGTTTTTAAAGGGTCCTCTAAAGAAACTATGAATAGGACTAAATTTCTTACTTCAGATATCTTAAACCAGAATGGATTTCTCTGCAACTACCCAAACTCCATTTATATCCCAAAGCTTGGACATTTGTTGAATACTTCAAAATGGCATATGGCCTAAGGCCTTAATGTGAAATGCAGTGACATTATGATTATTTCTCTTTAATAGATTAAGGAGATAATTGGTAATGATAAGTGGAAGAGAGGGAAACTTAAAAAATATTTAAACCTACCTTATCAGCTGACAAAGAAAAATGAGCCCAAATATGCCATGTGACTTCCCTAAATCCACAGTCAGGTTCTTAGTTTTTTCTTCTGATAGGAATTATGAATGCAAGGGTAAAATCTAAGAGTCTCCATATGGGGAGTTCCCTTGTTTTATAGCAGGTTAAGGATCTCATGTTATCATTGCAGTGGTCCATGTCGCTTCTGAGGCTCGGGTTTGGCCACTTCTATATATCACAGGTGAAGCCAAAAAAAATTAAATAAAGTCTCGGAGTTCCCTTCGTGGCTCAGTGGTTAACGAATCCAACTAAGAACCATGAGGTTGCGGGTTCGATCCCTGGCCTTGCTCAGTGGGTTAAGGATCCGGCGTTGCCGTGAGCTGTGGTGAAGGTTGCAGACGCGCCTCGGATCCCGCGTTGCTGTGGCTGTGGCGTAGGCCGGCGGCTACAGCTCCTGTTAGACCCCTAGCCTGGGAACCTCCATATGCCGCGGGTGCGGCTCTCCATAAAGGCAAAAAGACAAAAAAAAAAATTAAATAAAATCTCATGTTCAGATTTTCTACATAAAGGCAAAAAGACAAAAAAAAATTAAATAAAATCTCATGTTTTCAAAAATTATTCTGCATGTGATTTTGTAAATTTCCTCAACCACTTGGCAAACTTCAAGCAACTAAGGCCCTTTCAACAGACCTTCGAAATAAGCAAGAAATAAAAAAGAGAAATGAGTTACCTCTTAATACCTCTCTGCACATTTTCCTCAATAAATGAATGAAATCATGTCTTTTTAAATTTTAAAAGCAGCAGAGATGAATACAATGTATTAGTGTACCCACACAGACCCAGGGCAGAGGTTGGGGGGTGTTGTGTGTGGCAAAAATAGAATATCAAACTGCATAGCACACCTAGGGTGAGCCCGGAGGCACTTTTTCTGTAAATTCAGTGATATTTCTCTCTACCAAGACAGAGAATATTGCCTAAGAGGCAACTTTTATAACCCTGAGAACCACTCTGCTGAATGCCAAGAAAATGTTGAAATCCCTTTCCAACACCTCAGTAAATTTTCATCCAAATTTTGTAGATAGAATCAATATCAGCGAAGAGTTCTCTTGTGGTGCAGTGGGTTAAGGATTTGGCATTGTCATCTGCAGTGACTCAGGTCATTGCAGTGGCACAGGTTCCATCACTGACCCAAGAACTTCTGCATGCTGTGGACATGGTCAAAAAAAAAAAATCAATTTCAGTGAAAATGCACATTATACTCAAGCATTCACAGTAAGAGAGTAACCTCTTAAGCTATATGCCCCTCAACTCCCTCATAATCCGTACCATTTATACACTGAGCTTAGCCCCTGAAGTCTCCAGGTGAAGGCATCAATTGGGTCTTACTGTCAAATCATAGACCAATAGATATGTAATTGGTATCTGCCATCACATAAGTCCCTCTTCTATAGCTTGTGCTCTTCCACATGTGATGGGTTGAACATGACAGAAATTCAACTATATAATCAACTCTAGATGTAAATATTACTCTAAAAGTAAAATCGCCTTATCATCTGACACCAGGCAAAAAAAATGTTTGCTGGTAGTATTTTTTTAAATACATAAAGCATTTTTACTCTTCAAGAGATAGTTTGGTATTTCTTTGAGTTGTGTAAGCTGTTTTTATATTTTGGATATTAACCCTTTTTATTTTATTTTATTTTTTTTTTATTTTTTTGGTCTTTTTGCCTTTTATGTAGAGCCGCACCCACGGCATATGGAGGTTCCCAGGCTAGGGGTCTAACAGGAGCTGTAGCCGCCGGCCTTCGCCACAGTCACAGCAACGCGGGATCCGAGGCGCGTCTGCAACCTTCACCACAGCTCACTGCAACGCCGGATCCTTAACCCACTGAGCAAGGCCAGGGATCGAACCCGCAACCTCATGGTTCTTAGTTGGATTCGTTAACCACTGAGCCACGAAGGGCACTCCGGATATTAACCCTTTTTAAACCTTTATTGGTCATGTCATTTGCAACTATTTTCTCTCATTCAGTAGGTTGTTTTGTTGATAGTTTCCTTTGCTGTGCAGAAGCTTTTAAGTTTAATTGGGTCCCATTTGCTTATTTTTATTTTTTTGTTTCCTTTGCCTTAGGAGACAGATATATATATATATATATATATATATATATATATATATATATATATATACACATACACACACACATAGCTATAATTTATACCAAAGAGCATTCTGCCTATGTTTTCTTCTAGGTTTTATGATTTCTGGTCATACATTTAGATCTTTAATCCATTTTGAGTTTATTTTTGTACATGGTGTTAGAGAATGTTCTAATTTCATTATTTTAATATAGCTATCCAGTTGTCCCAGAACCACTTATTGAAGAGACTGTCTTTTCTCCATTGTGTATTCTTGCCTACTTTGTCACAGATTAATTGAGCATAAGTGCATGGGTTTATTTCTGGGCTATCTATTTTGTTTCATTGATCTATGTGTCTATTTTTGTGCCAGTACCATGCAATTTTGATGACTGTAGCTCTGTAGTATAGTCTGAAGTCATGAGGTGTGATATTTCCAGCTTTGTTCTTTACTCTCCATTTGTTTTGGCTGTTCATGGTCTTTTGTGGTTCCATATAAATTTTAGGATTATTTGTTCTAGTTCTGTGGAAAATGTTATGAGTATTTTGATAAGGATTGCTTTAAATATGTAGATTTTTTCATGTGGTATGGACATTTTAACAGTATTAATTATTCCAACCCATGAATATAGGATATCTTTCCCTTTTTTTTATCATGTTCAATTTGTCCATCAGTGTTTTATAGTTTTCAGAATATAGGTCTTTCACCACCTTGGTCAAGTTTATTTGTAGGTATTTTATTCTTTTTGATGGATTTTAAACAGGATTGTTTTCTTGCTTTCTCTTTCTGATAGTTCATTATGAGCATATAGAAAAGTACAAGATTTCTATGTATTAATCGTCTATCTTGAAACTTTACATATCATCTTTTTAATGGGCAAGGCTAAGTTATAGTTTCTAGATATGCCCATTTGGATAATAAAACCACAAATATACACAAAAAAAGATTATTATAAAAAGCAAAGATAGTGGTAACTTTTGAGGGGGAAAAAGAACTTTAAGGAGGGATTTCAGGGAATGCCCTGCAAAGTTCTGTTTCTTGACTTGCTTAGTAGTTAGAATCATGTTTATCTTATAATAATGAACTAAGATGAACATTTGTTTTGTGTGGCTTTCTGCATATGTATTTCATTTTGCAATAAAAAGATTTTAAAGTAATATTTATACTCATTACTATCAGTTTTGGCATGTTTTCATTACATTTCTTCTCATCTACCTCCACTCACCCCCATGCTTATATCTACATCATTATGAGGGTCCACTTTAGTGGGGGGGGTCCAACAGAAAGAAAGTCTTTCTCAACTTGCAGATAGTAAAGCACTTGAAACCTCAGGGTAGGATGTGTACACTATTCTATGTGGATTTTTTTTTTTTTTTGTCTTTTTAGGGCTGCACCTGCGGCATATGTAAGTTCCCACGACAGGGGTCAAATTGGAGCTGCAGCCACTGGCCTACACCACAGCCACAGCAATGTGGGATCCGAGCCATGTCTGCGACCTACACCACAGCTCATGGCAATGCCAGACAGATCCTTCACCCACTGAGTGAGGCCAGGGATTGAACCTGTGTCCTCATGGATACTAGTTGGGTTCATTATCGCTGAGCCACAATGGGAGCTCCTCTAAGTGGAATTTTGATGATGTTTATTTATGGGATCTAAAAGTTTGTTATAAACCATTTGCACTGCAGAACTGTAGGGTCTTGGTTACTAGAGATTTTGAAAACAATGGCAAAAGGTATCAGAATAGTGGGAATAGAAAGGCATTACTGTGTGAACACTCTTGATAGGCTCTGGATTCCTAACAGAGGTATATACGACATGTTCCCTTGGGTTCTTTTGAGGCCAGATTATGGGATTTTTTTTTCCTTTTTGCATTTGCCTCTACCTGGACTGAATCTGATTTTTCTGCTTTTGGTAAGATTAACAATACAATCTGAAAAGTCTGCCCATCTGGAAGACAAGTCTAGACAAGTAATTAGGTTAAATGCCCCAAACATTTCACAATAGTAATATAAGGTGGCATGCTAGAGGCATAAAGAATAATCCTATTATATTTACATGCAGATGTTGCCCTTGGGGCTGGCCTAATTAGTCCCGTTAATCACTATGGCCCTTTCAGCACTAAGTTGGTGAAAAGCTAAACGTAATTAATACTCTCTATGGCCAAGCAAAGGTCAGGCTATAATGGAGCCTAGGCTCACAGCTGTCAGGGAAATACTGCTGCATTATTTTTCCTTTCTTTCCATAATCTCTGCTCAGCTCTCCCCTTCCCAGGTTACAAGCATGTAAGCAATTTGAGGCCCTCATCTTCAGAGTCTACCTAGATTTTGTCCATTTTCATAGTTGATTGTATTGGGAAGATCAATCTGATAGTCATAATTCTGCTGTGATCAAAATCAACATCTTTGATTTTTATGCTTTTATATTGTCAAAGATTTCCCAGAGGATGCAGCTAAAGGCCCTTGCAAATAAATTCTGGTGTCTTTAATGTGGTTGTCCTCCCCTGTGAATTTTGGGTCACAGACACATTTGAAAATCCAATACAAGCTCAGGAAACTTTCTTCAGAAAAAAACTGCATGATCCCATTTTACAGGCAATTCCAGAGATTGCAATGATTTCCTGAAGCCTAGCTGTGAAGCATTTCTTTCTTTCTTTTTTTTTTTGATCTTTAATTTTTTATTATAGCTGATTTACAATGTTCTGTCAATTTCTGATGTACAGCAAAGTGACCCAGTCATACATATATATACATTCTTGTTCTCACATTATCCTCCATCATGTTCCATCACAAGTAACTAGATATAGTTCCCTGTGCTATTCCAGCTGTGAAACATTTCTACCAACATACTAAGAATTAAGAATCCCTATTCAGTATCCTTTCTATAGCTGTAAACATGTGGGTGTTTTTGTTTTGTTTCCAAAAATGAAAACAAGCTGATAACAGCCAGCATAGTAAATCTGGATAAATTTTATATAAAGTAAATAGGTTTGGATACCAGGGAAGATATATTTCTGTGCACACCACAACAGGTGTATGATTTGCTTTCTGAGCTTAGGAAAAGATTTAAGATCTTTCAAAGTCTTTTTCTAAGTGAGCCTAAACTATATCCACCATACTGTACCTTTCACACTTGGGTCTGAAAATTGATTCATTTGGTTGTTATATGGAAATCAATTGTTTTTATAGTTAAAGTGGTTGGTCTTTACATAATTAACCTATTTATGTGCTTATGAGTACTTCTGTGAATAATAAAGGGAATTGTAGCCATTAGAGAGAGTCAAAAACTGTACAACAGGCACGCACCTATTTCACATCAGTTTCTCCAGAAGCTGATTCTGAGATAAGGCCTAAAATACAAGAAGTATATTTTGGAGGTAGTTTCAGGGAACATTTGAAGTGGAGGCTGAAGTTATATGGGACAGGGAAGAAAGGGAAGAAAGGGATTGTGATGAAAGAAGTTACTATTCTGAAAAACTGAAGCTTGAATCATAATAATTGCACTGTATTTCCTCTGAGTATGAATAAGTTAATATGGCATATTATTTCCCTGAACCCTACAAGTCTCTGTGCCCTGATAAAGATGAAGTTCCTGCAAGAAGCTGGGGTGGGGGGAATTAGAGCTTAATTCCACTGGGGAGCTCTGGGAGCCAATGTGAAACACACACCTCAGAAATATTATATCCGAAGGGCAAGAGAGCTGTGGTATCTATCCTCCATTTCCCATTATGTAGTGGTTGAGGGCTGCATCTAGAGGATATAAGTTCTCTGGCATGTCTAGCCTACTAGGTAGACAGAAGGGATTTGGTGACTAGAGAGACCTTTGAAAGATCACAGGTGCTGGCAGTTGAGTCAGGCTGTCTTGGGAGTTCCCACTGCAGTGCAATGGAAAGGAATCCAACTAGGATCCATGAGGATGTGATTTCCATCCTTGGCCTTGCTCAGTGGGTTCCGGCATTGCTGTGACCTGTGGTGTAGGTCACAGACCTACATGATCCGGCATGGCTGTGGCTGTGGCGTAGGCTGGCAGCTGCAGCTCCGATTCACCCCCTAGCCTGGGAACTTCCATATGCCATGGGTGCAGCCCTAAAAAGCAAAAAGAAAGTCAAACTGTCTTAAGCATACGTCAGTGCTGAAGAGGTGGAGGTTGGGCAGTGACAGCAGCTGCTATTTCCTTCAAGCCAAAACAATAACTAGCTCTGGTGATACTTAGAGTAAATAACAATGTTTTCCCCAAATTTATAGTTTCATTGTGTGATATAGGATGATGGATGCCTTTCCTGGAGTCCTAAAAACTTGGTATCTGTCAAACAACATCCGCTCCCTAATATATCGTGCTCAGGCAATAACATTCAAATTTGCTGATTTGCTTTGGTTTGTACGTTACTTCCCTCTGGCTGTGGCAGCTAAAGCATCATCAAAAGATGTTTTAATGATAAACAAATAAAGTCCTTGCCAAACATAATTTATTTTCTCTCATATAATTTATTTTCCTGGGTGACATCACCATAGGATTCTACATGACAAGGAAAATAAAGGTAGTCCTGATGGAGACTGTTTTAATTCATCCTCTAAACTGAAATCTAGACTAACTTCAAGGGGAAATTTTTTTCCTGGCATGCTTTGCTTCCTTTGAAGTAGCTACTTAATAATGTCTAATGTCCTTTGAGTGCCAGTCTCTGTTCTAAGCCCTTTATGTGTATTAATTCATTTAAGTTTCATATGCCCAGGAGCTTTGTACTACCATCAGTCATATATAATAATTAAAGACAAAGAAGCATATAAAAGTTATTTCCCTTACCTAGTAAAGCCACATAAATATGTAGAAATTTCTAGAATTGAATGTCTCCTAACAACTATACTACATTTTTTCCTACCTGCATCTCAACTAGCGTGAGCAAAGTAAGCATCCAGCAAAGTAAGTCTAGAGATGACTTTCTCTTCTTCCCAAACTTTTGCCAGACATGGATTCCAGCTCAGTTTTTTGTGAACTCCTAAGAAATGGGTCACTTCACAATCTTGATGTACCTTATAATGGGAGCTGTTACCACAGATATTTAGCAGACCAAAGCAATATGCTCAAACCAGAGCTCTAAACTTTTTCTGTAAAGGACCAGATTATAAATATTTTCATATTTACCAGCCATATGTAGCCTGAAAATAGCCCTAGATAATACATAAACAACTGGGCATATCTTTGTGCCAATAAAGTTTTATTTAAAACACCAGCAGCAGGTTGGATTTTGCCCACAGGCCAAGCGTGCCAACCTCTGTTCTAGAACTATAGAGTATAAATTACAGTCATCATTAACTGCCCATGAGGTTCCACTTTCAGAAGCCTTTGAGTATGCAAAGCCATTATTACACAATTTGTAGGAAAAATTCTTATGACGTTAAAGCTAGACAGAACTTTGAGATGTCCTAATTCAATGAGGAAATTAATATAGAAGATAATCCCACTTGATTTTATTTCAGTGTAAAGCCCTCTTTTAGTGCCTGTGAGCTCTGTTGATATGTGTTAACTAGTGAAGGGAAGATTGTGAGACTTAGGGAGAGAATATTCAGAGGAAATGACTGCTTTCCTTGTTAAAATTAGGCATAGACTTACAGAGTTTGTTAGTTCTTCAAATTAATTAAATGGAGAAACAAATATTAAGGAACTGGGATCAGAGTTCCCTGGTGACTCAGCTGCTTAAGGATCCGGTGTTGTCACTGCTGTGGCTCAGTTTCAGTCCCTGGCCCTGGAACTTCTGCATGCCATGGGTGTGGCCAAAAAAAAAAAAAAATTAGGATCAAGTAATAATGCCAATAAAACAACCTTTACTTTCTCATGCAGGATAGAAAAGAAAAATAATCCCATTTACAAAAGTTTAATTTTTGTTTGTATTTCTTACAGTGAAATCAAGCGAATATATAGTTAATCTCTGGAGGTAACCAAGTGACATAAGCTTGCCTAATTTAGGAGATATTTTCTGGAAGAAAAAAACTTAGATGTTAAGAAAAACTGACTCAGTTATATGCAACAAGTTATAATTGCAGCATCCTAAACTACAAGAGACCCTAGACATTAGTTATTGCAGTTTCTTCATTTTACAGTTAGGAACTTGAGGCTCAAGGGGTTCAGTGTCATGCAGAAAGTCATCCAATTAGACATGAAACTGGGATCGGGAGTTCCCGTCGTGGCTCAGTGGTTAACAAATCCGACTAGGAGCCGTGAGGTTGTGGGTTTGATCCCTGGCCTTGCTCAGTGGGTTAAGGATCCAGCGTTGCCGTGAGCTGTGGTGTAGGTGGCAGACACGGCTCGGATCCCGCGTTGCTGTGGCTGTGGCTAAGGCCGGCGGCTACAGCTCCTGTTAGACCCCTAGCTGGGAACCTCCACATGCCGCAGATGTGGTCCTAGATAAGGCAAAAAGACAAAAAAAAAAGAAAGAAAGAAACTGGGATTGAACCCACATGCATTGATGAGAGTCACGTTCTGATTTTAGAGCCAGAAGCGTTCAATTCCATCTCTGCCACTTATAACTTTCTAACCTCCGGGAAGTTATTTAAACGCTCTGAGTCTCCATTTTATTATCTGCAAACTGAGGATGGCTAGTGATCATTCAGGGTTTTGTAAGGATTAAATGAAATACCAGCTATAAAGTCCCAGTTACCTAGTAGCTGCTTAATAAATGATAGCTATACTATTCCATTGGATAATTATTTATTGGGAAATAATATATATGGTAAGCTCTACATCAGAGACTGGGATACAAAGATAAATAAGATAAAATCCTCACCATAGAAATGCTCATAAGAAATGGACACATGAACAGATAATTGGTAATATACGTAATCTATGGTAAGTGCTATAATTGAGATATGCAGGAAGTGCTACGAGAATACAGGAAATGGAGCATTTAGAGCTGTGCTGGTCTAATCCAGTATCTATTGGCTGTGTGAAACTATTAAGCACTTGAAGTGTGGCTAACTCAAATTGAAATGTGCTAGAAATGTAAATTACAGGACTTTGAAGACGTCATACCCCTCCACACACAAAAAATAAGTCTCATAAGTCACTTTCTATACTGAGTACCTTTTTAAATGAAACCCTTCGAAAAAATAAGGCCAAATCCCATCTCCCAAGCAGTCTGAGTCTGGTAAAGAAGACAGGCAAACAACTGATATAATGCAATATCAGAAGAGCAATATTAGATGGATACACATGGGGGAAAGCCATGAGCCTCTGTCATACATGATATGACATTTGAGCTAGCTCTGAAAGCTGCGTGGTTCCCTTGGTGAAGGAGCGAGGAAGGGCAATCCAGCTGTCCAAATAGAGAGGGTGGGCTTAAAGACATGGCAGTGTTCTGGAAATGACAAGCAGTTGTTTCTTTTACCCATTTTCTCGGATGTCCTTGAACTCCATGTGAAGAACGCAGTGCTGTTTCCAAATCCCTTCCACAGTTCAGTTACTCAAGCAATATTTATTCAGCAGGGACTAATATCACAGTGGTTAGAATGTACTGAGTTCTTATATTGTGCCAGACACAAAGCACTCTTCATTTAATCCTCAGAGTAAGCCAGTGAGATAGAAAAACTTATCCCCCATTTATAGGTGAAGAAGCCGAAGCCTACAAAGATTACTCACTTGCCCAAGAACATTCCATTAGAAAAAGGCAGAGATTATAGGTCTGTCTGATACCAAATTCTGTGCTCTCAACTCCATGAGGATAAGCCTCCCTGCCTCGTGTAGACCCTCTTGGGAGGCCTTGAGCAGGAACAAAGCAGGAAGGTCACAGCATAGCCCGAGGTAGCAGCTCCCGTTGTGGTCACCTAGAATGTGACAAGCCCGCCCTCATCTGAAAAACAGCTCTCTGGAAAGCACATTTGGGAAAAACAGAAGGCTCGACAGACAACTTTCTGTGGAGATACTTAGAGCTGCCGGCAATGGTCCTAGAGGGTGGGACTCCAGAGAGCAACCAAGGGAAACAATTTGGAGCCGCCATAGGGAAAGCTGCCCCCACCAGAAGGAGCTGTTCCTGGAAGCTGCTGTGAATAGAGATGCAGGAAATCATCATCACCAGAGGTGGCTACTGAGGCCGCAGCAAATAGAAGGGCAGGCTGGGGAGACATTGTTGGCAAAGGTTTAGGGACCTCTCTTCTATCTAGAGAGAAAAAATCTCTTGACATAAAGCCATATGACTGACTCCACTGACTATTCAGTAGTCTGCTTCCTGAAAATATGGAATAAAATTCCTTACCTATAAGTCAATGAAGATTGGACCTCAGAACTTCTGAGTAGTGGTTTCTTAGACCAACAATATGGAAAAGGAGATAATGGCAGTGTTGTGTCAGAGAGAGAGCTGAACTATGACCCCCCACGACTCAGTTTCTGGTGGAGGTTTAAGCCTTTGGAGAAAAATACAGGGTTGCATATGCATGGCATATATGGAAATAATCTGTTGTAGAGGATTAAGCCAAATAAGTAAAGATTTATTCCATGTCAGCTTTCACTTTTAAATATAGAAGACTCCTGGAATTTGGGGTTTTCCTGGTACCAAATGGTGATCAAAAAGATCTGAGTCACCCTGGAAATCAGATTCTAGAGCAGAAGTTCAGGACATTTGACTGTGCCTGTGTCTGAGCTGGATAGTGGAGAGCCTGAGAACCCAAGCCTCAAAGGAGACTGCCTGGACTGAATTCCAGCCTTGTCCATCCCATAGCCATTTGACCGTCAATGATTACTCCTCACTTCTTTGAGAGCAGAGATTTTGTCTGTCAAGTTCTCTACTAAATCTCCAGTACCCAGTATATGCCCAGCACATGGTCATTACTCAATAAAAATCTGTTGAGCTAAACTGAGTTGAATAGCATCATCAGAATCATCCTTGTCAAATATTTATTATGTATCCAGTATGGTATGGTGCATTTGATATTGGAAAATTCAGAATCAATGTAAAAGGATTTCAGCAGATTCTATCCAGAATTCTACAACGAATTTTTACAACTTAAGAATAAGACAAACAACCCAGTCAAAACATGGACAAAAGATGTGAATAGACATTTCATCAAAAAAGATATGCAAATAGATACTAAACACATGAAAAGGTGCTCAACATCATTAGTCATGAGGGAAGTGCAAGTTCAAATCCCAATGAGATACCACTTCACACCTTCTCCAATGGCTAAAATGACTATAATCAGTACAACAGACAATGACAAGTGTAAAGAAACAGGAACTCTTATACTTGCTGATAGGAATGTAAAATCATACTGCCATTTTGGAAAACTGTTTTGCAGTATCTTAAAAAGTGAAGCATAAATTTACCTAATGCTCCAGCAATTCCACTCCTAAGTATCTACCCAAGAGAAGTAAATATATGTGTTCACACAAAGACTTCTATACTGTGAGGGGTGGAATATAAACCCCATCCATAGTTGAATCAGCTGAAGCTTGGCTAAGTTCATTAATTTTTTCAGTGTCATAGAGTTAGTCAAGGCCAGAGCTAATATTTTAAGCCAGCCTTGTCTGGTTCCAAAGATTGTGTTTTTTCCTTCATTGTGTCACACTGTTCCCCAGAATGTGTACAGAGTTTTAAAGCATTTTTTGTTATTAAAAGTAAAACATGGAGTTCCTGTGGTGGCTCATCAGAAAGGAATTCGACTAGTATCCATGAGGATATGTGTTCCATCCCTGGCCTTGCTCAGTGGGTTAAGGATCCGGCGTTGCCGTGAGCTGTGGTGTAGATCTCAGACGCAGCTCGGATCCTGTGTTGGTGTAGCTGTGGCGTAGGCTGGCAGCTGCAGCTCTGATTCAACCCCTAGCCTCGGAACTTCCATATGCCATGGGTGCAGCCCTAAAAAGACCAAAAAAAAAGTAAAACATATTCAAAACTGATGGTGAAATGGACAAGAAATAAAATGCTATTTAAGTTTGGTCTTTTCTTCCATAAATTTTCATAAATCAGTTTTGGTAATTTCTCTCTATTTCTTTCCACTTCCTCATCTGCAAAATGGAGATCTTGATAGCAAGTAATTCATAAAAATTATCTTAAAAATTAATGAGGTAATACAAGATTAAACACATCACATAGTGCCTCACCCATGGAAATAGTCAGTAATTGTTATCATTCTAAATGTTATTATGTTTAATTATTTCTCCATGGATGTTGAGGAAAGGAAAACAAGTGTCAGCTAATATACAGAGAAACATCCCAAGAATATGTGCTTATTTAGCTTTAGGAATTGTGGAAGAGTCATAATAGATGCTTTGTTGCTCTCATATTGGAAAACAGCAAACATGCCGAATCTACTTGGGTTGAAAATGTACTCTTTTGAATAAATTAATTTCAGATTAGGTCATATTTGTCAGCATAATGGGGGCCACAAAAAAATGATTTACTTTCCAGCATTGCTCAGATTTGTCTTCTTAAGCAAGATGAAGCAGTTAGGCAACAGTAATTACACCCCTAGGCCCCTCCAGTGTTTTTTACAGAAAGTGAACCAGTAAGAAATAAGCTCTCAAACAAGAGGGGGCATTGCTGCTTGTAGTGCCCCTATAGGAGGTTTGAAACTGCTCTGAATATGACCTGTTTGTACACCTGAGACTGCGCCACCGAGATGCCAGCAAAAGAGTTGTCACCATCATGTTCACTGCCAGCCACATCCATCCAAAAAGCAAGAACAGACCAGTATAGTACTGCACCTGGGGGTCAGAACTGGCCAGAAGGGAGTGTACTAGTTCACTAGGGCTGGCATGACAAAACTCTGAGGGACTCCTAGGCCAAAATACCAGCTTTCTCAAATAAGTTCGTGTTCCTAATGAATTAAATCACATTTACCAATTAGAAATTGAGTTTTTACATTGAGATGGAACCCAGAGGGTCATGATTTTCATCTGACAGGCAGATGATGGCTGTACCCTCCATTAGCTAGAGCAGGTGGTAACCAAAGGGTTAATTCTCCTCTTGAGTCACATAAGAAATCCAAGAAAGATGTCATAAAATATATTTTCCATGAATCATTATCACTTCTGAAAGAAATGACTTTAACAGATATATGTGACATGTTCTCAGCATCACCTAAGAAAAACAATTGATAAAGGAGGAAAAAATATCTATATACATATATGTGTATATATATGTATATATGTGTGTGTGTATATATATATATATGTGTGTATATATATATATATACATGCACACACATATATCTTTAGACCCGAAATTGCCCCCAGCAGAGCTGTAGGGAAGCAATGATATTTTGAGCCAAAGTTTCCAAGCCACTTCTGCTTAAATGATGCCCTTGAGGCTCTTTTTTGAAAAGCTGAGTGCTATCATTGGTCGTTCTCTAGCTGAATGGACAAGGCACCCCAAGGCATCTCCCAAACACTTTTTCATTTTATCCTTTAAAGATAAGAGGCAGCATCTTCCTCTAACACATTAGTTCAAAGGTACTGGACAAATAGGAAACAGAGGACAACAGTAAGACTGCATTTATCTACTTCTGTGCTAGGTGACGGGCTTCACTCTGTCAGCTCCCCTGCTCCAGCAAAGCCTCCACCTCCCCTAGTAATAACGATGATGATGATGATGATGATGATGATAATGAAAGAGCTAGTGTTCATTGGGAGCTTACTCTGCACCACACATTGTTTTACGTGTCTTAACGTATTTGAATTTACTGAATCACCATGATAAGCCTAGGAAGCCAGATACCAATAAGAATATGAGCATCTCATTTTGCAGATGGGAAAAATGAGGGCAGGCAGGTGACGTACCTTGAACAAGATCACAGAACTTCTAAGTGATGGGGCTGGGAGTTGGACCCAGCCAGCATGGCTCTGGCATTCATTCATGTTCATGCTGCTCTCCACCGCCCTGCCAAAGCACTCTGTCTCCTACCAGAGTATCACTCCCACCATACACACCTCGACCCCATCTCCTCCCACTTCTGCCCTCCTTAATAGCAAACAAATGATTCTCCAGGCAAGCTTCCTTGTAGGTTTATTTTGGAAATAGTATGCTTGGATGTCAATCAGATCAACTGAAAACATGGAAGTCGCATATTCCTCTTTGTGGCACTTGTGTACCTGTCTTCCCCCAATGGGATTTAAATCCCTTTTGAGAGCGAGTATCATTCAACAAAATCAGCAATCAAGTGTTGAGAGAAGCCTACTTTGGCTACACTTTCTGGGTTTACACAAGCCCCCTTACCAGGCACTATGCTGGGCACTTAGTAGGGAAAGATAACGAAGAAGACAAATAAGCAAAGTCTCTGCAAAGAACTGACCTTCTAATCATGGTATTTTCTCAGTGCTGGATGCACATTCGGACTTTATGCTGCACATTATGACTTTCAGCGTAAACACCAGTGTCCGTGCCCCACCTGAGACCTTTTGAATCAGAATCTCTAGGGGCGAGGCCAGGACGGTGTAGTGTTTCTGGAGCTCCCCCAGGTGACTCAAACCAGCAGACTATCCCTGCGGAGAGACACACATGTAAATGAGTAATTAGACGACACTGCCTTGAGGGGAAGCGCACAGTGCTATAAATAGTGTGAAGACAGTGGCACCACTTCAGACCAGAGACCCTGCAGAGGACCTCACAGTGGAGGAGAAGGACCTGGTCTAATTGGATGAGAAAGTGCTTACAGGGTAGGGGGTGGGGGGAGTTGTCCAGGCGTAAAGACACAGAGTTATGGAAAAGGAAGATACATTTTGAAAAAAAATATGGTTCCCGCTGGTGAAACAGTAGGTGGGTGTTGGCCAGGAAGGAGCCAGATCATTAATGGCCTTGGGTGCCCTGCTGGGTGCTGCACTTTAATCCTGCAAGGAAGGAGTCCTGGCTGGCTGTCTTAGCAAAGTATGAAATGATCCCCTCCTTCCCTAAGGTCATGTAAAAGAGACTTAGAAGCATTACAAGTTTTACAAATAGGAGCCCCCTGACATTATCTCCTCCTTCATAGAATTCATTCATTCATTCATTCATTCATTTTTTTTTACGGCTGCATCTGCAGCATAAGGAAGTTCCTAGGCTAAGGGTCAAATCGGAGCTGCAGCTGCTAGCCTGCAGTACAGCCATAGAAACATGGGATCTGAGCCACATCTGCGACCTACACCACAGCTTTTGGAAATGGCAATGCCCGATCCTTAACCCACTGAGGAAGGCCAGGGATCGAACCCACATCCTCACAGACACTATGTTGGGTTCTTAACCCACTAGCCACAATGGGAACTCCTAAAAACACTCTTTTAAACAAGTCTTGCATCAAAGAGCTCAAAGATAGTCGAAACCTTGCTTTAATAAATCTCTTCATGGAAATGTGGGCCTTGCAAAACTGTAATTCTTAGAGTTTAACAATAGGATTATTTTGCACCATTGGTAGTGACAAGAAGCTATACTAAAGATGGTCATTCACCAGTTGTATGACTTACTGCAAGTTGTTTCAGTCTCTGAGCCTCACATTTCTCGATTGCATCATGAGAGATTATGCTTTGTTCCTACCAGCTCTGAGATTCTGTGACTTCTACGGATTCTAAATTTTTTCCAACCCTAAAGTTTGGTGATCATAATCACTTTTGATGATAACTCACAATGATTCCTCTGACAGCCCATGAAAGCTATTTTACACCTTGGTCCCCCCCACCCACCCACCACCCAAGAGAAATCAGCTTAAAATGTTTTTCTTTGACAAAAATGTGGGCTTAGTTCTTAAAAATGCTGTCAGGTTGCATGCAGTTTGATGGAGCTGCTTAAGAAATCTGTCAACAGCATCCTGGGTTAAATTGTTGAGCAAGCGAACTGATCCTGTACTAATGTAGATGAATATTTTCTGACAGCCTGCGATAGCTTCTTCAGTTCTTTATGTTCTGTCAGCTACTGGAGATAGCTTCTTAAAGAGGGGTGAGTCTTTATGCATTAAAGAATGTCGAATGTGGTTCCATCACTTACATTTCAAGGGCATTCTATGCCAGGCTACCCTAGGTCTCTGTTGGAATGCCCAGAAAGTTCTGCTAGCCCTTGCTCCAAAGAAAACTATTCTGTTTCTTCTTAGAAGGTTAAGGCTCATTCTTGTCTGAATATTTGAATTTCACCAAAAAAAAAAAAAAAAAAAGTTAAAAGCCATGGCTTTGGATACACAGAATTAAAACGCATTACTTAGGGCCTGTTTTGGGCACCCTAGTCTCTTACCATGTCAGAGCTTCATAGCCTACCTCTTCCATTCCAAGAACCATCCCACCCGTTTCCATTACTGGTTTAGAATTGAAGTCCCAAAGACAAACACAGATAGCTGCTGGGCATACTTTACCCACACACTGTAAGTGTGAGACATACTGTTTAGCTCTTACTGCTGCCAAAGTGACATAATTACTCTTATTAAAGTGTAATGACAGAAGTTCTCATTTTGGCTCAGAAGTTACAAACCCCACTAGTATCCATGAGGATGTGGGTTTGATCCCTGGCCCCACTCAGTGGGTTGCTGTAATTTGCATCGGATCCCGTGTGGCTGTGGCATAGATCACAGCTGCAGCTCCGATTCAACCCATAGCCTGGGAACTTCCGTATGCTACGGGTGCAGCCCCCAAAAGCTAAATAAATAAATACATAACTACATAAATACATAAATGTGTAATGACAATCCCATGTTCATGTACGTGTTCAAAGCCTGGTCTCTGGACCACCAGTATCATCTTCACCTGGAAACTTAGGAAAAGTAAAGAATCTAAAGCCCCATCTTCATTTTAACAAGATATCCAGGAGATTTTTAAGCATATTAAAGTTGGAGAAGCACTGGCTTAGAGTATAGGCTTTGGAGTCAGGCTAGGTGTATGACTAGGCAGGGAAAATAAAATGTGACATTTACTAAGGGCTTACTGGTGCCAGAACTGTGCCCAAGTCATCCTAATTAAAGAACACCTCTGAGCCTCTGTTCTTTTTTCCATAGAACTGAAGCAACAACAACAAAAATAAATAAATAAATAAAACAGATAAAGATACTTAATTCATCCAACAAATAGAACCACCAAACTGCTCCATCCTAAACCCAGGTGTCATCCGGTCC
>PVHT020000195.1:5925714-5968053 GCA_004024745.2 Catagonus wagneri
CTCTACCTACTTTGTAAATCTGTACTATGACAGTGGACATGAATGCATCAGGCTAACTTTGAGATCAAGCATTTGCCTCCCTCAGGCTGATTTTTGCTGTCAAGTTTGCCTTTTTGGTATAATTTGGATTCCCATGAATATTCTAAAGGAGAATATACACTAATAATCATCTTGTCTACCTGTCAATCTTGTTTCTTAGCCTGTTAATAAATTTGCATTGTTTTATTCATCTGTCCTTCATGAGGTCATCCCCCCCAAACCAACTAATTCTGAATAGACTGAGTAAATCATGTTCTTGATAGCTATACTGATTTGGTTGTAAAACAAACCACCTAGACACACAGCAATTTAAAAGTATAGCTGTTTATTGAACTCATGATTCTGTAGGTTTTAGATTGGGCTAAACTGGCTGGCTCTGCTGATTTGAGCTACTCTGGTTGACTTTGACTGGTACTCACACATGTAGCTCTAATTAGCTGCCAGGCCAGCTGGAGGCTGGCTGACTGTCAGCTCTCCTCCACATGGTGTCTCATCCTCTAGTAGGTTAGGCTGGGCTTGGTGGAAATACTTCAAGAGCATGAAAAGGACAAGCCCTAATGCATAAGCACTTTTAGAATTTCGGCTCATGTCACATATGCTCTTGTCTAATTGGCCAGAGCAAGTCACAAGGCTAAGGCCAGAGTCAATGTGGGAGGGAAGTACTAATGGACATGGTTACTGGAAGCCATGAACAAATTGAACCATCCTTGCATGCAATTCACCAAGCATCTGAAGCTGACAACCTGGACATAGAGATGACATCAAGGAACTACCAGTCATTAAAACCAGGCAGCTTCATACATTCTTGAGTCATTGTCTATTTTCAGTGTATCCAACAACTGCAATATTCTATAGCATTTCCTTAAAGTAAGATCAACCCATGTGCATGGAATGCATGCAAACAAACAAAAAAAAATCTCTTAGTCCACGAAGTGTGAGTGGGCACTGCCACCTCTGTCTTCCCTATATTTGATATCATTACTATGAACGTGAAATGTTAATGGCGTGGCTCATATCCATGTTGTATTGTCAGAAACAGGAGCAGACAATAAGGAGCCAATTCCACCCCTTGGCATATAAGGAATCACAATTTTCAACATCCATAACAGATGTCAGATTTTTCTGATCTTTCATGAAATTTGACTCAACTATGTTCTGCTACTGGAGCAAAAAGAGAGAAAAAAAAACATGTGTATGTCTCCGAATACAATTGTTGAAGAGAACTCTTCATATTAACTTAAACTAAATTAAAAACTGTCTAAAGTGTTTAGATCAGAACTCTATGGCAGATTTCAAATACATGAACTCAGCAAAACCTGGGTTCTCTTCTGGAACATTTTGTGGGTAATGCGTGCCTGTAGAAAGCCTGGTGAACTTTCTTCCCAGAGTCCTAAACAGGAGATAGGATATGAGCCCCACTCATTTTGGCATCACCCATCAAACCATGTGGAATTTTTTACTAATGCATCTTCACCTCTTGAGATTCAGCCATCAACATGGGAAGAAGTAAGGACACTGATATCTGATCTCTTAAACCTCTTTCTCTTTCCTTGGCTCTTTCTTCCAGAGCCAAAAGAGCTCCCTGTTCCAGTGGAATAGAAGCATCTCTTCCCCATTCCCTCTTTCCTTGTGTACGATCTTAGATTTCTCCCATTCTTTTCCTAATCATAAGCCTTTTTGTTTTTTTTGGCCACACCCACAGCAAATGGAAGCTCCTGGTCCAGGGATCAAAAATCTGACCTGCAGCTGTGACCTACGCCACAACTGTGGCAACATGACATCCTTAATCCACTGTGCCACCACAGGAACTCCCCTAGTCATAAACCTTTTGGCCCACAAAATAGTGGAAAGGGAACAACACCTAAAAAGAAATAAAATATGTATTGAGTTATTATTTTCAAAATGTCATCACAGTCTACTTGTTTTCAAAATTATATTTTTGCCTCAGTAGAAATGGAAATATTTCCCAAGTACAACACAGAAGTAGTGCCTTGTAATAGCAAGAATATCCCAAAACTTGGCATAAAGAATAAGCCAGAGAGGAATTTGTGTTGGTTACAGTATGTCTTAAATCTCTCTTGTCATCCCTCTTTTTTCTCTCTGTTAACCTCCCAAATATTAATGGATGGAGATCTGTATAGTGGCAAGAAGATTGTAGTTAAGAAACATGATTTTGAATCCTAGATTTTATTTTTCTTTTTTTCCTTTTTTGTTAAAGTATACTTGATTTACAATGTTGTGCCTATTTCTGCTGTACAGCATAGTGACCCAGTCATATATATACATTCCCTTTATTATATTATCTTCTATCATGGTCTATCCCAAGAGATTGGATATAGTGCCCTGTGTATACAGGAGGACCCTCATTGCTAATCCATTCTAAATGTAATAGTTTGTACCTACTAACCCCAAACTCCCAGTCCATCCCACTCTCCCCCCTTGGCAGCCACAAGTCTGCTGTCCATGTCTGAGTCTGTTACTGCTTAGATAGGTTCATTTGTGCTGTATTTTAGATTTTACACATACGTGATATCATATGGTACTTGTCTTTCTCTTTCTGACTTACTTTACTTAGTGTGCGATTCTCTAGTTGTATCCATGTTGCTCCAAATGGTATTATTTCGTTCTTCTTTATGGCTGAGAAAATCCTGGGTTTTCTGCCTGGTAATTGCATTATAGGGAACAAATTCACACTTCCCTGAGCCTCAGTTTCTCTTTCTGTGATATTGTAGTAAGAATGTCTTTCCTCACTGCATTGTGATGAAAATGAAAGAAGGTACATAAGCAGACACCAACTTTAGTGCCCGACCCATAGTAGATGCTCGGTAAATGATAATATTATTGTATCCTCAGCAAATAGATTTTTCTGCTCCAAGCATAACATGCAACCTCCCAGTCCATCTCATCCCATGACTCTCCCTCCAGCCTGCAGGTGTTACCAACTTATGTTACCAACTTCACTCTTTTAACAGCTTAGCCTTTCTCTCTGCAAAGGCATCCCAGCAGATCTGAACTCAAATTCTTCCCAGAGCTGAAGCAGGTAGGAGGGGAGGAGAGGATATTTTTCCCCACCTGCCTGCTTCGTGGATGCATTTGTGTTTGCATAATCTCTTTATGCAAAGCGAGTCCAAATAGCTCATGAAGCACTTTATAAACTTTACTGACTCTGCAAAGCATGTTGCAAAGAGAAAGTACTAGGCCCACCACTGGGATGGCTCCCCTCCAAGGTACGGTGAAGAGGTTGCAAAACCTGGCACAGTAGCTCTTCCCAGCAAATAGGAAGGCAAGTAAGGAGAAATGCTCTGACTTCACCTGCAGGCACAGGGGAGCTGGAATCTTAAGAGGAAATGACCCTAGCTGGAAGTGTAATAAGAAAAGAGAGATGCCTGGATTTCATAACCATGGGTAGCCGAGAAATTAGATTTGTGATGCACCTAGAGATTTAATTTTTTTTCTTCAAGCCAGAATAATGCTCAGAAAATAATAGATCAAGGTTTCTCACAACATGGCTGGGCATGACTACATCAGAATCATTTGAGGTGTTTTTATTTTTTTAGGGTCACACCCGTGGTATATGGAAGTTCCCAGGCTAAGGGTCGAATCAGAGCTGCAGCTGCAGGCCTACACCACAGCCACAGCAACATGGGAAACAAGCCATGTCTGCAACCTACACCACAGCTCACAGCAACACTGGATCCTTAACCCACTGAGCGGGGACAGGGATCAAATCCCCATCCTCATGGATACTAGTCGGATTCATTACTGCTGAGCCACAATGGGAACTCCTTGAGGTATTTTTAAATATGCAGATTCCTGAGCTCACCCTACCTCTGTGACTGATTTAGGACATCTTGGGGCCTGGGAGTCTGCGTTTTAAAGTAACTTCCTCTAGTAGTCATTATGTCTCCCCAAATTTTGTCTTTTGTTTAATTTCCACCTCCTTGTACTGCTCTCTGGAAAATGGTTGGAAAGCAGCAGAAGAACCAGAAAATCCTAGAGAGACCAAGTAGCAACACTGAGGCACTGAGCTTCATATGGGCCTTGGAAATAAAGAAAGCCTCTCCCTCCTCCTATACCCCATCCTCAAGAGAGAGAAAATATTGAAAAGTATAGCCTTGATACATATCACTTATTTCTGGAATCTAATGAAACGTTCCACAGAAAAGAAACTCATGGACTTGGAAAACAGACTTGTGTTGCCAAGGGAGAGGGGGAGGGAATGGGATGGACTGGGAATCTGGGGTTAATAGATGCAAACTATTGCCTTTGGAATGGATAAGCAATGAAATCCTGCTGTATAGCACTGGAAACTATATCTAGTCACTTATGATGGAGGATAATGTGAGAAAAAGAATGTATATGTATGTGTGACTGGGTCACCTTGCTGTACAGTAGAAAATTGGCAGAACACTGTAAACCAGCTATAATGGAAAATATAAAAATCATTTTAAAAAAAGAGAAAAGTATAACCTTATGCCTTCTCACAAACTAAAATTCTTGTGAGCTCCCACCATAGGTATCTCTATTAGCCTCTTTCCAAATTTGTATTTTTATGTCTATTGAAGTATAGTTGATTTATTTACAATGTTGTGTTAGTTTCAGGTATACAGCAAAGTTATTCATAAATATTAGATATAATCCTATTTTCCGATTCTTTTCCCTTATGTGCTATTACAAGATATTGAGTATACTTCCCTGTTCTATACAGTAGGTCCTGTTGTTTATTTCTTTTATATATAGTAGTGTATATGTTAATCCCAAACTCCTGATTTATCCCTCCCTTTATAAAGAATTCTTTTTTTAATAATTCTTAACTCCACTGATTATACCTTAATTTTCTTCAAGGCATTGGTTCTTGCTGTTTTTCAAGTCAATGACTGCTTGAGACTGATGGAAACTATGAATTCTTTCCTCTCAAAAAAATGTACATACACACAATATTTAGCAGATAACTCAGTCGTATGACTTTTAGTATGGTCTCCATACCAGTAGTGTCAACCTCACCTGGGAACTTGTGAGAATGTAGATGCCATTTGTGACAACGTGGATGAACCTTGGGGGCATTACACTAAGTGAAATATGTCAGCTAGGGAAAGACAAATACTCTATGGTCTCACTTACATGTGGAATCTAAAAAACCCAAAGTCACAGAAACAGAGAACAGATTAGTGATTGCCAGGGGTGGGAGGTAGGGGAGGTAGGGAAAATGGGTAAAAATGATCAAAGGGTACAAAATTCTGGTTATAAGATGAATAACTTCTGTAATAAGTAAAGTACAGTGACCGTAAAATGGTATTTTATATTTGAAAGTTGCTAAGAGAATAGATTTTTAAAGTTTTCACCACACACACATACAAAACGTGTAAGTATGTAAGGTGATAGATGTGTTAAGTAACCTTATTATGGTAACCATTTTGCATTATATACATATAAATATGTAAAAATCACTACTCCTACATCTTAAACATACAAATGTTACATGTCAATTATATCTCAATAAAGCCAGGGGAAAAGGGAATGTAGATACTGGTCTCAATAGATGCAATAAAAGCATTTGACATAATTCAACATCCTCTCATGGGAATAACTCTCAACAAATTGAGAATAGAAGGAATATACCTCTAAATATTGTGTGCATGTACATTTTTAAACACAATAAAGGCCATGTATGACAAACCCATAGCTAACATCATATTCAGTGGGGAAAAGTTGAAAGCTTTCCTACTGAGATCAGGAACAAGACATGGATGCCCACTCTCACCGCTCCTATTCAACATGGTGCTGGAAGTCCTAGCCACAGCAGCTAGGCAAGACAAAGAAATAAAAGGCGTCAAAATCAGAAAGGATACACATATATTAAACTAATGATTCCACCAAAAAGTTGTTAGAACTAATAAACAGACAATAGAAATCATAGAGAAATGTCAACGTACAGAAATCATTTGTGTATCTGTACTCTAACAACTGTCCGAAAAAGAAATAAAGAAAACAACCCCATTAAACCCAATTAAAAAGAATAAAATACCTAGGAATAAATTTAACCAAGAAGGTAAAAATCTCTGCCATGAAAATTATAAGACATTGATGAAAGAGACTGATGAAGACACAATAAATGGATAGCTATCCAATGTCTTAAGCCACTCAGTTTGTGGTACTTTGTTACAGCCTCCCTAGGAAAATAATACTGGCTACTTCAGTCATTCCCTTGCCTATATTCCTTCTTTTGTCATGAATCTTGTACCAGTCTCTGCATGTTCACTGAATCCAGAGGACGCATGGACCAAGCTCTCTCTGAGAGACACCCATGAAGGCTCCCTCAGTGACTTGAGGTGAAGGTGAAGCATCCACTTCCACCTCCACCGTGGGATGAAGAAAGAGGAAATGTCACACAACTACAGAATCCAAAGAATCAATCAATAAATATCTCTCCCTCCCTCTCCCCCTCCTTCTACCTCTCTCCCCTGTCATCTACCTCTCCCCCCCTCTATCTCTGGGAGCTCCCCCACCTCTGTCACCTGGCCTCTCAAGCATCAATCTTGTTGTATACCTGAGTTATATACCTAAGGGTCCAAAATTCTGTCTGTGTGTTCATAGAGTCCCTCATGTTGAAACACTGGAATGTGAGGGTACTTAATACTTTTTATTTTTTGTTAAGAGCCTTTGAGACTTTATCAAAAACTAAGACAGGTAGAATCCTGATACACTGGAGGGGAAAACATCTTAGGCTTCTGTTACCTTGGAAACTACTTTCTAATTTCTAGCAATGAGAAACGTAAATGAAAATATGATCTAATAAGTGGCTAAGGTCCTCTTGCTAATTGTCTAAGTCAAACAAAAATTAAATGGCATTCTGGAAACATCAGAACTCTTATTCCCATTAGTCTCCATAAAAATCATTACATCTGCTGAAATCATACCCATATACTGTTTACAGAGTGAAGCTTTTATTTTTCAAATCCAAGGAATAAGGGGAAAAGGGAATTTTCTGAAATATGTGCAGGTAGTTTCCAGATTTTGGATAGGTTGTGTTCCAAGAGTTTATTTTTGTAAGGTTTTTGAAATTTAGAATGTATTTGCTTAACAAAATGGTGTCCAAGAAAATGATTATTTTTTTACATTAACCCCCATAACTTAGTGTAGTTTGACTTTGTTTCTTTTGGTATAAGAGATCTTGAGCCACTACTTTGTGTCAGGCACCAAGCTAAGCATTAGGGTTGTAGCATTCACTCTTAATGCCCATCCCTGACACCTAGCAGATGCTCAATAAATATTGCATACACTAAGGCATTAATGAATACATAAATGAATCTTAGTTGAAGGGGCATGAAATTGCAGGCTGCCAGGCCTGTATTTGAACCCTAGGCCCGTCTCTGACTTGTTTTATTACACTGGGAAAATCATTTCCCTCCCATGAGCCTCAGTTTCCTTACATGTGATATGGAAGTAGCAAAAAGCCATGAGGACCAAATGAGGCAAAATATGTAGAGCAGCAGGTAGAATGCCTTGCACATGGGCATTCAGTGATGTCAATATCATTATAATCCTCTTAAATGAATTAATACCTGCCAAGTTAGTACATCAATGAAATAAGAAAGAACAGTCTCATCTCTCTAACTCAGTGTTTCTCGACTGGGAGTGACTTTGCCCCACGACAAGGGGACATTTTGCAGTATCTGTTGGCATTTTGCATTGTCATAGATGGTGCCACTCTACTGTTGGGTAAAGGCTAGTGATACTGTTCAACTTCCTTCAGTACACAGGGCAGTCCCCTAAACAAAGAAACATCCAGCCCCAAATGCAGTAGTGCTGAGGTTAAGAAACCTTGCCTTCTACTCGCAGGACACACTGCAATGATCCACCTTCTTCCTTCTGCCTTGCCATTCCCTTGCTCTTCTCCACACCCAGCATCCTTAGAATCATGGACTCCTAGCATTGAAAGATGCTAGCTTACTTTGGTGTCCCCCAGAATCATCCTCTGAGATAAGGTTTGACTGGAAGTTATTTGGGAGGTGGAGGAAACAACAGGAGAGTAAAGAAGTGAGTCAGAGGTGCAGAGTCCCCTGCCAGAGTGGGAGGCTAAACCCAGGAGCCAGGATAGAGCTTTTCTCAGAGTTATCCCACCCAGGGACGAGGAAGCTGGGGTATTTATCCACAAACCCACAGCCATCTTTTGTTGAGGGCTGCCCCCAGGATGTTGATCCCTGACATCTCTGGTTTTCCACATGAGTGGTAAAGTAAGGTTCAGAGACCAAATTGAAATGTAACAAAATGCCGGTGCTGGGAGTTGGAAGTCGGACCAATGTGCCCTGAAGTAGTAAAGAATGATGGGTTATGGGCAGGAGAATGACAGCATCTACTACATAGCTTTGTCTCCATGGCTTTGCTCAGGAGCACAAGCGCTGGAGTCTCAGTGCTTGGATGCAAATTCTGGGTGCATCGTTGACTTGCTCTGTGACCTTGAACAAGTTACCATTCAAACTTCAGTCTCCTCCACTGTAGCTTACAAATGACAATCGTGCTGACCTCATAGGGCTACTGCGAGGGTGAAACGAGAAAGTACAAGTGAAACACATAAAGTAAGCTCAGACAACCTTAGCTATTACAGAGATAAAGGTCATAACAAGAGCTAACCATGGTTGAGAATTTACTCCATGCCAGGCACCCTTTTAAGTCTTTGCTGTGCACTAACTCATTTAATCTTCCCAATGACTCTTGGAGGTAGAAGCCATCCTTATCCCTGTTTTGCAGGTAAATGCAAGGTACTAAGTGGTCAGCCACATCAAGTTGTGTTGACTTGAGATAAGATCTGATGGTTGGGAGACACCCGTTACATAAAGAAGGAAAGGACATTCCAGAAGTAGGGATGATGTGATATTCATGTATGCTAAATCAGCATCCTCTTTAAAAATCTTTCTCTCCTTGTGTGGTGACAAAGTCAGACACTGTGAAAAATGACCGAATATTTCCTGAAGATCCAAGTGCCAGGTACAATCATTCACCTGAATTGCACAGTGACATTTTGCCCAAGCCCTGTACTCTCCAAGGCAAACGGTGGGCGGCACTTCAGTCCTAAGGAACGTGGTCTCTCTTTCACCAAAGCCTGCAGTTACAATGGAGCCTGACCTTTGCAGTTTCATTTTCAGGCTTTTGAAATGAAGATGTCAGGATTCACAACTGGACAACGTTGTCAGCAGGGAGACGCCTGGAAGCAGAAGAATATTTATGATAATAAAAACTTGAGCTCTCAAAGGACCAGCTAAATTACAGTTGGCACAAGGCATATTAGAGCTTGTCCAGATTTACTGGCAGCCCTCTGAATTCATGGCCTTAAAAGGCAATAAATTGTGGGAGGTGTATTCTGCTTAAGAAGATCAGAGGTAAAAATGAAAATGGAGAGCCTCTAAAATGAAAATTATAGAATTCCAAACTTTTCCCCTAAATTTTCTCAAAGCAGAAGATTACCTGATCTGACCTGGGATGTCATTAAAGAGTCAGAAATTCCTCTTACCATCTTCTCTCTCAATCTGATTCCCCTCCCCACACTTTACTCCCATATTTTGGGGGAGGGTGTCTCAAGTTGTTTGACTAATGAAGAAAAAAGATTGAGCAGGAGCCAGCAAAGGAGTTAACACCAGTTTGCTCATTTATCCTGTTCTGTGTTTGCCATAACGTTGTGAACACTAAATATAAACATTGAAAATACTTTTTAAAAAAGAAGAAGCTCGCCGTGAATATCCTCTAAGATTTTATGGTATTAAGCGTAGCTTACATTCCTTTCATGACAAACTCATCTGTAATATGAGTATCCTTAATTTACAAGTAAATTTAACACATTTATCAAGTTAGAAAGTACTATACCAGCATTATGTGCAGTATAATAAGGGAATGATTAAACATTTATTCATACCATCCTTAATAAGCAAAATATTTCTCCTAAATAAGCTGAAAAGAAATTAAGAAGTAAATATATATATATATATATATAAAAGAATGCAGAACGAAGTGTAATCAATGGTGAAAATCTGTGTCTTAACCCTGCTTAATGAGATGACAGCTTTGTGCTGCCTCGGCCCCATATATCCACCTGGGTACAACCATTAGCCAACCTGTCTTCTCTTACTTTAACATATGCCATCTAGTTCTCCAGGAACGATGTAAGCAGAGACAAAAACTACAAGATAAACAGGAAACACCAACAGCCTTTAAGTCTATTTCAGCTAGAATAACTATATCCCTGAGAGTCAAAAGTGATGGAATTCTATCCAACTTGAATATAACAGCATAGGCCCTTCTTTCCTGACACAAGCTTTTGGGAAATGAGATTCCACACACTCCCATTATAACCCAGTCCAATTTTTAACAGGAAGGACCATGAAAAAGATCTTCCTTATGTCTAACTTAAATCCTTAATCTTGCACTTTAAACCACTTTTCCCTTTGTCTTCACTTGATATAAAGAAACTTTCATTTACCTAATGTCCATTTTCTTATTTCCCTTTATCCTCTCTGAGTCACTCAATTCTGTTGCTGTTTTCACTTTCCTACAATGTAGGCATTTTCTGAGCTGTGTATGAACTAAGTTTCTTAAACTTCATGAGTTTTGGAGTTCAGAATTACATAGGTTATATAAAAGAAATCTTAGCAAAGACTGTATATAAGCTATTTTACTTCAAATTTGTTTACTCTGGTACAAATACATTCCTTTTATAACAAAAAATATGAACAGTGTGGAGGCATATGGATTAAAAAGTAAAAGCCCTGTCTCAAACCACTATCCTTCCTAAAAGTAAAAACATTTAAAAATTCAGTGTGTCGGTAGTTCCTGTTGTGGCACAGCAGAAACAAATCTGACTAGTATCCATGAGGATGCGGGCCTCACTCAGTGGGTTAAGGATCTAGTGTTGCCGTGAACTGTGGTGTAGGTCGCAGACACAGCTTAGATCCTGCATTGCTGTGACTGTGGTGTAGGCTGGCAGCTGCATCTCTGATTCGACCCCTAACCTGGGAACTTCCATATGCTATGTGTGCGCTCCTAAAAAGCAAAAAAAAAAAAAAAAAAAAAATTCATTGTGTCTCCTTGGACTCTTGTCTTTCCATTTACAGACCTATGTACGTAAACATTTGCAGTTGAACTTTAAACAATGCAGGAGTTGGGGACACTGACCCCCCTCTCCATGCAGTCATAAATTTGTATACAACTTTTGACTCCCCCAGAACTTAACTATTAATAGCCTACTGTGGACTGGAAGCCTCACTGATAACATGAACAGCCAATTAATGCATATTTTGTATAGGTATTAACATATTCTTACAATAAAGTTAAAATGTTATTAAGAAAATCATAAGGAACTATACTACAAAGTTAAAGTGATCAAAGTGCTATGGTACTCACACAAAAACAGACACATAGATCAATGGAACAGAATAGAGAGCACATAAATAAACCCATGCACATATGGTCAGTTAATCTATGACAAAGGAGGCAATAATATGCAATGGGGAAAAGATAGTCTCTTCAATAAGTGGTGTTGCAAAAACTGAACAGCTACATGCAAAATAACGAAATTAGAACTTTTTCACATACTATATACAAAAATAAACTCAAAACGGATTAAAGACCCAAATGTAAGGCTGGAAACCATAAAACTAGAGGAAAACACAGGCAGAACACTCTTTGACATGAGTCTCAGCAATATTTTTTTGGGTCTCCTCAGGCAAGGGAAATAAGAGCAAAAAAAAAAAACAAATTGGACCATTAAACTTACAAGTTCTGCACAGTGAAGATAACCACCAATAAAATGAGTAGAGGGAGGGGGATGGGTTAAGATATTTGCAAATTATATGTCTGATAAGGAGTTCATATCCAAAATATATAAAGAGCTCAGACAATTCAGTATCAGGGGGTAAAACACACACACACAACTGAGTTAAAAAATGGGCAAAAACCTGAATAGAAAGTTTTCCAAGGAAGATATACATATGGCCAACAGGCACATGAAAAGATGCATAACATTGCTAATCATCAGGGAAATGCAAATCAAAACTGCAAGGAGATATCACCTCACACCTGTCAGAATGGCTGTCACCAAAAAGACAGCAAATAAAAGAACAAATTATCTATCTATCTATATATCTATCTATCTATCTATATATATATATATATATATATATATATATATATATATACTGGGTCACTTTGCTGTACAGCAGGAATTGACAGAACATTGTAAATCAACTATAATAGAAAAAAATATTAATAAAAAAAAGCCAAAGATTTCCCATCATAGCTCAGCAGAAACAATTCTGACTAGCATTCATGAGGATGCAGTTTCGATCCCTAACCTCACTCAGTAGGTTAAGGACATGGCATTGCTGTGAGCTGTGATGTAGGTCGCAGATGCAGCTTTGATCTGATGTCGCTACGGCTGTGGCATAGGCCAGCAGCTACAGCTCTGCTTCAACTCCTAGCCTACGAACCTCCATATGCCGCAGGTGCGGCCCTAAAAAGATAAAAAAAAAAAAAAGACAACAAATAATAAATGTTGGTGAGAATGTACAGAAAAGGAAACCCTAGTACACTGTTGGTGGGAATGTAAATTGGTGCAACCACTGTGGAAAACAGTATGGTGGTTCCTCAATAACCTAAAAATAGAAGTACCATATGATCCAGTAATTCCACTCCTGGTAATATATCCAAGAAAACAAAAACACTAAAGACACATGCACCCTCATGTTGATAGCGGCATTATTTGCAATAGCCAGGATAAGTATCCAACATAAGGATCCAGCAGCAGATGACTGGATAAAGAAAATACACACACACACACACACATCAGACTATTACTCAGCCATAAAAATGAATGGAATTTTGCCATTTGCAACAACATGGATGGACCTGGAAGGTATAATGCTTAGTGAAGTAATTCAGACAGAGAAAGAAAAATACTGTATCCCACTTCTATGTGGAATCTAAAAAAGTTAAAAGAGTGAATGCAAAAAAAAAAACCCAGAAACTGGGAGAGAGTGGGATGGATGGGGAATTTGGGGTTACTAGATGCAAACTATGACATTTAGAATGGCTAAGCAATGAAATCCTGCTGTACAGCATGGGGAACTATATCCAGTGTCCTGGGATAGAACAGGAGATGGAAGATAATATAAGAAAGGGAATGAATGTATATGTATGAATGGATCACTTTACTGTACGGCAGATGTTGGCACAACACTGTAAATCAGCTATACTTCAATAATAAAAAAAAAGAAATCTGAGCTTTTAACTCCTGCCTCACCATCCTTAACAAGTATGTGAGAACTTGGTACGATCGACTGTTCTTAGTCATTGGACCTTTTGAGGAACTGAATGTGTGAGTCTCAAGGCTATCACCGCTCCAATGGTTATAATATATTACATGTCTAATGCCTGATCAGTATTATGTAACCTGTGAATAATATAGCAAGGTGATGCTCATAGGATAGTAAGAACATGTAGCCGAGTCTTGTATTATATCCCAGAAAACTATGCAGAGTTGCCCAAAGCCCAGAGCCATTCATCTCTTCAGCTCATGCTCTAGGAGCTCCGCTTTTGCCATCTCTTCCCAGAAGACTGATGGATTAACACCAGGGAATAACAGTCTGTATGTATCAAGGGTTTAGTGAGATCTCTATATTTGAGAGTTGATAGACTTTCATCTTGCCATTAATGATGCTGGCATCCTTTGACTTGCAGTACTTTGTTTATGTTCTCCATCACCCAGGAGCTTGGAAAGGAGGAACAGTGAGTCCAAAACTCACCTCAATCTCTAGCACAGAGAAGGACACACCTTTCCTTGGGACCCTGCCTGTTACATGATTCCTGTATAAACTGCCCTTCTCCTTTGTATGATTATAGGAGCTCTAACTAAAGACTCATCTGGAAATAAGTTATGATAGCTACTTAACTTATGTAGCTATCATAATAGCTACATAATCAAACTTAATCTCTTTCATAAGAATGACTATAGCTCTTCATTCAGTGGTAGCTTGGGAAAGGGAGCCTCTTATGTGGTTCCATATTAAAGCACTGCATCACTTAGGAAAGAAATTACATTGCTATGTTATGATGCATTTCTTTTCTGCACAATAGAATAAAATCTGTAAAATCTGATATATTCAACGTGCACCAACCCAAACTGTTTGTTCCTGCTGTGTCTTGTTATGAAAACAAGTGCTACAGAAATGGGTGTTCATAAATTTCCTTTTATATTATATACACGTAAAGATGTGTAAGTATGAACGTATACGTAGAAAATATTTTAGTGAGCTAAAGCTTAAAAGACCTAATGTGACAGTGAGCTAAAACTTTGGGGGTTTTATGAATTACATGAGCTCACCTTTAGAGGAAGTCATAATATATAATTATGAGATGAAGGCAACACAAGCCATAGCATTCACAGAGGTAGCCAGCGTATTTCAAACGAGTTCATTTTAAACTATGGCCACGTGTAAAAATACTGAACTCGAGTTCTCTAAAATGTTCATTTCAAAGATGATGTTGCATTTGTATTTTCAGTTGCATGTTAAAGAGGGGGAAAAAAACACACCAATACCTATTTCATGAAAGTACTTTGTGAGTCTAATTAAGAAATGACAAGTTCTGCTGTGTGTGTTCCATGCTCTCAACCTGTGGGCTTTGCTTTCTTATGATGTAAATTGGCATCCTCTACGAAATTCTCTTAAGACAATACATATCAACGGAGTCGTGCCCCTCCTCAGATAGATCGGTGACTGCAATACTTCACACATTTTTTTTATTTGGGGTGGGGGATGGTAGTTTCTGTTTGTGACAGACAATTTCATGTTATTTAATATTTTGCCATATCCAGTCAGATTTGTAAAACACGCTAGTGACTGTCAATTATATTTATTACAAGATGTGATGAGTATAATCCACTAAATTTATTTTCTTTGAAAGGAGGTTTTTTTGGCTTTGTTTTTGTTTCCGTAGGGCCGCACCCACAGCATACGAAAGTTCCCAGGCTAGGGGTCAAATCAGAGCTACAGCTGCCAACCTACATCACAGCCACAGCCACACCAGATCCAAGCCATGTCTGCTACATACGCCACAGCTCACCGCAATGGTGATCCTTAACCCACTGAGCAAGGCCAGGGATCAAATCCACATCCTTATGGATGCTAGTCGGGTTCATTACCACTGAGCCACAGTGAAAACTCTCTGAAGAGTTTTTCTTAATGGAAGCTCGGGGGAAATTTTCAGTAGAGGAAAGCTGGATAAAACCAATACGTACTCTGTATAGGAGCTGCAGCTCTACCCCCTGTAGTCTCCACTTGAAACATCAGTGATACTGTGTATCCAGCAATACACCTGAAGGCCTGTGTATCCTTCACCAGTTTCATTTTCCTTCCTTCCTGCTCCTGCAAAGTTGCCCATCTCCTGAAATTGCTCTCTGCCATTCCCACCCTTTCCTTTATGCCTTTACCACATGTGGATGTATCCATAAGCAAATCATTATTGCTTGTAAGTTTTCTTTTCTTTTATAAAGACTTTGGTATATTTTTTGGACTTCCTGTGTGGCTCAGTGGGTTCAGTATCTAGCACTGTCACTGCAGTGGCTCAGGTTGCTTCTGTGATGTGGGCTCAACCCCTGGTCAGGGAACCTCAGTACGCCGTGGGTGCGCCTCCCCCCAACACACACAAAAACTTTGATTTATTTTTTCTTTTATTCTTTTTTTATTAAGTTGCACTGTAGTAGAGTTGGCTTACAATGTTGAGTTAGGTCCAGGTGTACAGCAAAGTGAATTAGTTATACATATACACATATCCATTCCTTTTCAGATTCTTTTCCCATAGAGGAATTGCGTATTGAGTTGAGCCCCCTGTGCTGTGGTAGTGAAAAAATAGAGAAACTGTTCTCCATTCTGCTATTTTCCCCTAGTTTTATGTCCGTAAGATACGTGCATGTTGATATATGTAACTCTAGTTTATTCCTTTTTCACTATGTAGAGCATTCTGATGCACGAGTGTATCACAAATTATCTGTTCTTCTGTGGATAGTCATGTCGGTTGATTCTGTAACTATGAGCATCCTTGGGCAGGTTTCCTTGTACACAGGTAAGGGAGTTTCTCTGGGACGTGTACCCAAGAGTGGCATTAATGGAGTTTGACTAGCAGCATATTCAGCCTTATCAAATGTTGGTCAAGCTACCTGGATTCAAGGGAAGAAATATAAACCCCACCTCTTGAAAGGAATTTCAAAGCATGTGTGGCCATCTTTAGTTTATCCAGGGCTGGGGGCATGGGAGGGGCTTCTCCCCACCTCCCCACCGGCACAGCAAAGAAAAGAAAAATCACTCTATGTCAGCAGTGCTCTCTACTTTCATCCAGTCACCTGTTTTTGTGGACGTTGTGCATGTTTGTGTGTGTGTGTGTGTGTGTGTGTGTGTGTGTGTGTGTGTGTGTGTGTCCATCCTTAAGGGTGATTTTTGTGCATAGAGGAGTATTCTGAGGTTTTGTGCATATGCTTTAAAAACCAGCATTCAGGAGTTCCTGTTGTGGCTAAGCAGCAAGGAATCTGACTAGTATCCATGAGGTTGCGTCTTTGATCCCTGGCCCCGCTCAGTGGGTTAAGGATACAGTGTTGCCGTGAGCTGGGGTGCAGGTCACAGATGCAGCTTGTATCTGGCATTGCTGTGGCTGTGGCATAGGCTGGCACCTGTAGCTCTCCGATTTGACCCCTAGCCTGGGAACTTTCATATACCGCAGGTGCTGCCCTAAAAAGAAAAAAAAATCAACATTCAATGTATTTAAGTTACAAATTCAAAAATCTGATTCCTTAAGTTTTTAAAAGCTTAAAATTTTGTTCTGTGTGTAAGTTTAGCAGAATTTAGAAATAACCTCTAAAGGGCCCTTATATAATTTTGCGCTGACTTTAAACTTAATTAAATGCCTTTAAGCACTTTTAACTAAATTTACAAATTTATTACAGTTTTATTTTTCAAAAAAAAACTACAATTTTCTGACTTCAGAGACAAAACTTTCAAGTTCTTTTTTAATTGAAGTATACTTGATTTATAATATTATGTTAGTTTCAGGTGTACAGCATAGTGAGTCAATATTTTTACAGATTATATCCCATTAAAAGCTATTATGAAACAATGGCTATAATTCCCTGTGATGTATAATATACCTTCATAGCTTATTTATTTTATACAGAGTAGTTTGTGTCTCTTAATCCCATACCCCTATCTTGCCTCTCCCCACTGGTAACCATTAGTTTGTTTTCTTTATCTGTGAGTCCTTTTCTGTTTTTCTATGTACATGTGTTTGTTTTATTTTTAAGATTCCACATATAAGTGATACCATACAGTATTTGACTTATTTCAGGAAGCATGATATTCTCTGTGTCCATCTATATTACTGAAAATGGCAGAATTTTGTTCTTTGTTATGACTGAGTATATTCTTTTTCTTATATCATCTTCCATCATGTTCTGTCAAAAGAGATTGGATGTAGTTCCCTGTGCTGTGCAGTAGGACTCCATTACTTATCTGTTCTTAATGTAATAGTTTTTATCTTCTAACCCCAAACTCCCTGTCCATTCCACTCCCTCCCCCCGCCCACGGGAACCTCAAATCTACTCTCCTTGGCCATGATCTGTTTCTGTTCTGTAGATAGTTTCATCTGTGCCATATTTTAGATTCCACATATGAGTGATATCATATGTTATTTGTCTCTCTCTTTTTGACTTACTTCACTTAGTATGATCTCTAGGTCCATCCATGATGCTAAAAATGACATTATTTCATTCTTTTTATGGTTGAGTAGTAATATTCCAGTGTATGTGTGTGTGTGTGTGTGTGTGTGTGTGTGTGTGTGTGTGTGTGTGTGTGTAAAACACATCTTCTTTATATATCTGTCTGTGGATAGACACTTGGGTTGCTTTCATATATGTCATGGCTCTTATGCTACCATGAACACTGGGGTGTATGTATCTTTTCAAATTTGTGTCTTTATTTTTTTCTGGATATGTGTATCCAGGAGTGGAGTTGCTGGGTCATAGAAATTAAAAACGTTCAAGTTCTTAAGTAATAGCCATAAATCTAATAAATAAAATTATAAATAGGACAATACTTAAGTAATCTAAATATTCTAATTCAGCTTATATAGTAAAATTTCTACTTAACAGCACAAATCTGATTACTTAATTACATAGTTTAAAATTAAAGGACTGACCCAACACTCTTCAAATGTTAAATTCTTTTAAACATTACAGACACTTAAAATTCTAAATACATATCACCGCTTTAAGGCAAATATATAGTAATGCTACTACCCTGATTGTCTGAAATACTTTTATCTTTAATTCTAAATTTTTCTGGCATTTAAAGACTGCTAATCCACTAAATAGCTTTACGTCATCCCACACCATTTGTAGGTTGGCTTCCCCTGTAATTCGGAGGGTTGGCCCAGACACAACTGAATGTTTGACAACAACACGGATAGAACTAACTGGGCCTTATTTATTCGTTTAACAGTGACTTCGGAACTTTCAGCCATAGTAGTACATAACATCCTTTTGATGTGTCCAATATTTTCAAGCTAAATTTACTCTGTCACTCACACCAAAGTGCTGGCCTCAGTTGATTTAATTTTGCATTTCTTTAGCTCACATTTCTTTAGCTCATCATATACGTACATGTGTTTTACCCAGATATATTCATGCATTTTCGTCTAACTCAAAAGACCTTTGAACTTGATTCTTTTCGTGTAATTCTTATCTCCCAGACCTACGTGACTCTTGCAGAAACTAAAAGCCTAGTCAGATGATCTCTCATCTCTCGCACAGTTTTGTCTGACCATTTGATCCCAAACCCCAGGGTGGGGGGAATAACTGGAGACCCCAACCAGCTCCTCTGAGCACATGTGTGGGGCTTCCCTGATGGGAGAGAACAATGACCCCCGCCCTGAACGTGAAGTGGTGAGGATTTCTAGACACACACTAATGCGACTGCCCCCAGCCTACCCTCTTCAACAAAGACATGAAAAAAAGATTATGCTATTTTTGCAGAGCATTTCAGAAGCTTGCAGCTTTCCCTGAAATGGCCACCCTTTCCTTTGAGAATCAATTTTACAAAATGATTTAACTTCCTCTCCCTGGCTAAGCAACAAAATTAACACTGACATCTGGAAGTGCCCACAGTAATTTACTGAGTACTTACCATGTACCCTTGCTTTATACTAAATGTATTTTACATGCATCATCTCAACTTCATGTTCATAATAGCCCTATGAAGTGGAAAGTGTCCCCCTTTTACAGAGGAAGAAAAGTGAGGCTAAGAGAGGGGTATTATGTAAAAATGAGTCTGATGAATCTCGGAATTGATGTCTAAAAATAGAAGCAGTCTTATCTAAGTAGGCCACATTTCATCACATTGGGCAATTTTCATTGATTTTATTTTTCATGTTTCCCTTTAAAGCAGGAGTCAGCAAATGTTTCCTGTAAGGGGCCAAGTTAGTAAATATTTTAGGCTTGGCAGGCCATGGGGTTTCTATTGTTAGAACTGAACCTGGCTTCATTGCAGTGGGAGGGTAGCCCTAACAATACCTGAATGAGTGGGCGTGGCTATGTTCCAATAAAACTTTATTTACAAACTCAGGTCATAATTTGCTGATGATGGACCTGTTCTGAAAGTCACTTGTGCCAATGGTGACTCAGTTCTAGCAGTTTACTAAAAAGCATTGAATTGTACACTGAAGATTGGTAAGACTTACTGTATGTCAATTATACCTCAAAAAAGCTGTTAAAAATGACTTGGCTTCTGGTTTTAAATAGCAAACCACCTCTTGCGTTTTTTTTTTTTTTCTTTTCAAATTCCTCCTTGGTCTTTATTTATGATATATTCCTCTCAGAATGATCAGAGAAAACACCTGAAAACCTACTGATGGGAGTGCCCATTGTGGCTCAGCAGGTAACAAACCTGACTTGTATCCATGAGGATGTAGTTCGATCCCTGGCCTTACTCAGTGGGTTAAAGATCCAGTGTTGCCATGAGCTGCAGTGCAGATCGCAGACACGGCTCAGATCCCAGGTTGCTGTGGCTGTGGTGTAGGCCAGCAGTTGTATGCAGCTCCAATTCAACCCCTAGACTGGGAACTTCATATGCTGCAGGTGCAGCCCTAAAAAAAAAAAAAAAAAAAATACTGATAAACTGGATAAATCTGCTTACAAAAGAACTGGCCCTGCAGTTCCTTATTTGTATTTACCTTTTTCTTCAATATACTTCTCCTCAGGCTGAATAGAGGCAACCAAAGCTCTAATGTGAGACACAAAACAGTTCTGGAGAGTTCTTTATCAGCTCACATACAGAAGGGGAAATTCGTGCTTATGGTTTGATATATGTAACCTCAGCTCTAAATATCTGTTGCCCAGTTGCGCAGACATATTTGATCTTTTTGAAGCAATTACACATGCACTATTGCCTGTTTTCATTGATAGATGCCAACGCATAATAAGCAACGAAGAATCATAACAGGGTGTTACTGTCCTTTTATTTTACCATCTCCTTGACCGTATAACACATTTTAAAATAAAATATTTCAGGGAATTCCCGTTGTGGCTCAGTGGAAACGATTCCGACTAGGAACCATGAGGTTGAGGGCTCGATCCCTGGCCTCGCTCAGTGGGTTAAGGGTCCAGCATTGCTGTGAGCTGTGGTGTAGGTCGCAGACGTGGCTTGGATCTGGCATTGCCGTGGCTGTGGTGTAGGCCGGCGACTACAACTCCAATTAGACCCCTAGCCTGGGAACCTCCATATGCCACGAGTGCAGCCCTAAAACTACAAAACACACACACAAAAAATTTCAGATACATCTTTTATCCTCGTAGAATTCTAAAAGATACTTAGAAAGGTTTTGGTCTTCTTGGAGTATAACAACTCAATTAGTGGCAGTTAATGAGGACAGAGTATCGAACTGCTTCCTCCAAGGATCCAGCTGTGGCATCATGTAAAAGCTCCTTGCAGTGTGAGTGTGACCAGATTGTGCAAAAGGCCAGAAGAAAAACATCAGGCAACCTCAAGAATATCATAAGTCCTGGTCCTGTCTTACAAGCTCACTCAGGAGAACGCTGCAAAAGAAAAGGAACAGAGAAGCTCAGAAATCATTGCCCAGAATAACAACAACTACAACAAAAAAAAGCAGTGGTTTTCTGAAACATCAGATGCAGGTGTCTTCCCAGGGAGCCCTTATCAAGCTGTCAAAACAAAATGAAAGAAAACAATCCCGTCTTTATAATTAATTTCCCGGTTTCTTTCCTTAATCTGCACTGCCCAGGCAGTTAATCTTTGCTCGATATGCTTTTGTCTCCCTACGTAATTAAAATCTCTGTCTGCATTAGAAGGCAGAGTGCCGCATGCCAACCAGGAGAGCTGGCTTCAAGGCTGTGGGAGATGAAAGAAAAGAGGAGAGAAGGGCAAACAAGAAGAGGGAAAGTTGGATGGACCTAGAGAAGATCATTCTAAGGGAAGCAAGTTAGACAGAAGAAGACAAATATCACGTGAGATCACTTATAGATGGAATATTAAAAAAAATGAGATAAATGAATCTATTTACAAAACTGAAACAGACTCACAGACATAGAAAACAAACTTGGAGTTCCCATCACAGCTCAGCAGTGATACCCAAGTAGTATCCATGAGGATGCCAGTCCAATCCCTGGCCTTGCTCAGGGGGTTAAGGATCTAGCATTGCTGGTTGAGCTGTGGTGTGAGTTGCAGACTCGGCTCAGATCCTGCGTTGCTGTGGCTGTGGCATAGGCCAGCAGCTGCAACTCCAATTCAGCCCCTCGCCTGGGAACCTCCATATGTCACCTGTGCGGCCCTAAAAAACAAAAAAGAAAAGAAAACAAACTTACAGTTAAGGGGAAATGTAGGGGGAAGAGGTAAATTAGGAGATTAGAATTAACATATACAAACTACTATGTATAAAATAGATAATCGACAAAGACCTACTGTATAGCACAAGAAACCATATTCAATGTCCTGTAATAACCTATAATGGAAAATAATTTTAAAAGAATAGATAGATGATAGGTAGGTAGATAGATAATGTCTAACTGAATCACTTTGCTGTACACCTGTAACAAACACAATATTGTAAATCAATTATATTTCAATAAAAACTTGAAAGGAAGGAAGGGAAAAGGAAAGGAAGGCATGAGTAGATAGAGAAAGGAAAGAAGAAAAATTGGACTTTGAGAAAAGATAAAATCTTCAAGTTATTCCAGACCTACCGTGTTTGGAGGCCAACCCAGACAAACTTTCTAGGAACGCCTCACTGGGCCCATGGGTGACCCTGGGTGGATCTGTCTACCACCACCATGTAGAATCCGAATGCATTTCTTTTCAGGCAAGTATTCAAATCCCATAAAAGTCAACCTTAACACCATCTCTGCAGAGTTCAAAGCATCTGGATTCAACCGCAGTGATGTGTGGAGTCTCTCCCTGCTGATTCTAGCCAAAGAGGAGAACCACTCACTTAGCAAAAGCTCAATCTTTTTTTTTTTTTTTTGTCTTTTTGCAGTATCTAGGGCCACACCCGTGGCATATGGAGGTTCCCAGGCTAGGGGTCTAACAGGAGCTGTAGCCGCCGGCCTGCGCCACAGCCACAGCAACGCGGGATCCGAACTGCGTCTGCAACCTACACCACAGCTCACGGCAACGCCGGATCCTTAACCCACTGAGCAAGGCCAGGGATCGAACCCGCAACCTCATGGTTCTTAGTCGGATTCGTTAACCACTGAGCCAAGACGGGAACTCCCAAAAGCTCAGTCTTAAGAAATAGTGTTTGTCCATCGTGGCCAGCATGTTCAGCTGTCTACTCTATTTGATTGCGTGAACATTAAATGTTATCCTTGTAGAGACCAGATATCGGAGACTTGTGCTCTTTATCCGTTTTATTTTGGCTCTTCCTAGTCTTGCATTTATTGGCCTCAACTTTGGTATTAGACCAGCAGGCAACATAAGGGAGTTGCTTTAAAAAAACAATGAACTGGCTCACATTGCTTTCTTGGTGTTTGGAGTGGGGTGGGGCGGGAGTTGTTTAATTTTTAGCACATAGCACGTTGTCCTCTTTAGTACAAGCCAGAGGAGAAAACTCTTTCAAGACTCAGGAGAAGCAGGGTCTATAACATATGCTCCCTCTCAGCTATGAAGGGTCTTTACTTTGGCTCATGTTGGGATAGGGGGCCCATCTCTTTTTTTTTTCTTTTAAGTAGAATTTATTTTTTAATGGCAGGTTTGGGTTCACAGCAAAAGTGAGCAGAAAATGCAGTGATTTCCTATGTAGCCCCCACCCCCCGTATATACAGCCTCCCCCATTATCAATATCCCCCATAGAGAGAGATGCATTTGTTACAGTCAGTGAATCTCCACTGACACATCATTATCATGAGGGTTCACTCCTAGTGTTATACATTCGATGGCTTTGGGCAAATATATAATGATGTGTATCTGCCACTATAGTATCATACAAAATAGTCTGATTGCCCTAAAAATGCTCTGTGCTCCGCCTATTCATCCCTCCCTCCCTCCTCACCCCTGACAACCACTGATCTTTTCAAAGTCTCTATAGTTCTGCCTTTTCCAGTGTGTCATACAGTATGTAGACTTTTCCGATGGGCTTCTCTCTCTGAGCCATATGCATTGCAGTTTCCTCCATGTCTTTTCATGGCTTGATAGCTTGTTTCTTTTTAGCAGTGAATAGTGTTCCATTGTCTGTATACCACAGTTTGTTTATTTCTTTGCCTACTGAAGGACATCTTGGTTGCTTCCAAGTTTTGGCAATTATGAATAAAACTGTTATAACCATTCATGTGTGGGTTTGAGTGGACATAACTTTTCGGTTCATATGGGTAAATCCCAAGGAACAGGATTTCTGGATCATATTTTAAGAGTATATTTGGTTTTGTTAAAACAAAAAACAAACAAACAAAAAACAACCTTCCAAACTCTCTTCTAAAGTGGCTCTGCCATTTTTCTTTGCCAGAGTTCCTGTTGCTCCATATCCTCACCAGAATTTGATATTGTCAGTGTTTGGAGTTTTGACCTTTCTAAGAGAGTATAGTGATACCTCACCATTGTTTTAATTTGCATTTACCTAATGACATATCGTGTTGAACATCTTTTCATGTGCCTGCTTGCCATCTGTATATCTTCCTTGGCGAGGTGTCTGGTCAGGTCTTTTGCCTGGTTTTTAATTGCTGTTGTTGTTGCTTTTTTTTTTGCCCATACTTGCAACATATGGAAGTTCCCAGACCAGGGATCAAATCAGAGCCACAGCTGTGACATACACCGTAGCTACGGCAACACTGGATCCTTAAGCCACTGCACTGGAGTGGGAACTCCCACGTTGTTTGGTTTCTTATTGTTGAGTTGTAAGAGTTCTTTGTGTGTTTTGGACAACAGTCCTTTATCACATGTGTCTTTTTCAAATATTGTCTGTCAGTCTATGGCTTGTCTTCTTATTCTCTTGAGAGAATAATGCTTCTTAAATGCAAGCCCCATCTTTTTTATTTTTTTCACTTTTTTAATTTAATTTTTTTTTACATTGGAGTATAGTTGACTTAGAAAGTTGTGTTTCATGTGTACAGAAAAGTGATCAGTTGTACATAAACATATCCATCCTTTTTCAGATTCTTTACCCATATCAGTTATTACAGAATATTGAGTAGATTTCTCTGTGCTGTACAGTAGGTGCTTGTTTATTATTTTATATATAGTAGTGTGTATATGTTAATCCAAAACTCCTAATTTAGCCCTCCCCCAGGCACCTTTGCCCTTTGGTATCGTAAGTTTGTTTGCAGAGTTCCCATCATGGCCCAGCGATTAACGAACATGCGTGCGGCCCTAAAAAGACAAAAAAAGAGAGAGAGAGAGAGAGAGAGATTCATTGGTGTTCCATCATGGCACAGAGGAAACTAATCCGACTAGGAACCATGAGGTTGCAGGTTCGATACCTGCCCTTGCTCAGTGGGTTAAGGATCCGGCATTGCTGTGAGCTGTGGTGTAGGTCGCAGACGCGGCTCTCAGATCTGACATTGCTGTGGCTGTGGTGCAGGCCAGTAGGTACAGTTCCGATTAGACCCCTAGCCTGGGAACCTCCATATGCCGCGGGTGCGGACCCAAGAAGATAAAAAATAATAAGTTTGTTTTCTATATCTGTATTTCTATTTCTGTTTTTTAAATGAGTTCATTTGTGTCTTTTATTTTTAGATTTGTCTGTCTGACTTGCTTCACTCAGCATGATAATCTCTAGGTCCATCTGTGTCACTGAAAATGGCATTATTTTGTTTTTTCTTGTGACTGAGTAATATTCCATTGTATATATGTACCACATCTTTTTATCCATTCACCTGTCATTGGACATTGAGGTTGCTTCCATGTCTTGGCTATTGTAAATAATGCTGCAATAAACATAGGGGGCGCATGTCTCTTTTCGAATTATAGTGTTCTCCAAATGTATGCCCAGGAATGGGATTACTGGATCATATGGTAGTTCTATTTTTAGTTTTTCAAGCAAACTCCATTCTGTTTTCCACAGTGGCTGCACCAGCTTACATTCCCACCAACACTATAGGAGTGTTCACACCCTCTCCAGCATTTATTGTTTGTTGACTTTTTTTTTTTTGTCTTTTTGCCTTATCTAGGGCCGCACCCGCGGCGTATGGAAGTTCCCAGGCTAAGGGTCTAACAGGAGCTGTAGCCGCCGGCCTTCGCCACAGCCACAGCAACGCGGGATCCGAGCTGCGTCTGCAACCTACACCACAGCTCACGGCAACGCCGGATCCTTAACCCCCTGAACAAGGCCAGGGATCGAACCCGCAACCTCATGGTTCTTAGTCGGATTCGTTAACCACTGAGCCACAAAGGGAACTCCCTGTTGACTTTTTGATGATGGCCATTCTGACCTGTGTGAGGTGATATGTCAAAGCCCATCTCTTTTAGTGTGCTGAAGATTGGGATATACATTTGGTGTAATTAAATTTATCTTTACTTGCATATCATTTTTCTACCTTTCATTCCCCTTGCCATATTTCTGTGATTCTTACTGTTTATTTTTATGACATGAATGGAGTGTATATGCATTGTAGAAATTATAGAAAATATGGAAGAAAAATTACCACTCTCCCATTTCCCTTCACTCCCCCCCATCAATACCTCAGTTAACATTTTGAAGCAACTTTGTTTTTTCAAGGTATACAAATATTTAAAGTTCTTCTGCAACATGAAATCATGTCCAAATATTGTTCGTAAGCTGCTTTTCAAACACTTTCCCCTGCTATTAGGTATTTTCATACTGTGTTATGTTTAGTAGTTGCATAGTATTTCATCATTTATTTAATCAGCCCCATTTTGTTGGATATTTTAGTGGTTTCCAAGTTTTCACAAAAAAATGTACTACAGTGAGCATCCTTGTAGTGATTTCTTCATATTGATTCAAGGTCATTTGCTTCCTCTTTTATCTTAAAAGTAGAACCAAAGGCTCAGAAACGATTAAAAAATTTTAAGAGTTTGCTATGTACTACCAAAGTGTTCTTCAGATGGGTTGTATCAATTTAAACATCTATCAGCAGTGTGTAAACATCTATTTCTTGGAGTTGCTGTTGTGGCTCAGCGGATTAAAATCTCAACTAGTATCCATGAGGATGTGGGTTCGATCCCTGGCCTCACTCATTGGGTTAAGGATCTGGTGTTGCCATGAGCTGCAGTGCTGTGGCTGTGGCATAGGCTGGTAGCTGCAGCTCCAATTCAACCCCTAGCCCAGGAACTTCCATATGCTGCCTTAAAAAGACTGTGTGTGTGTGTGTGTGTGTGTGTGTGTGTGTGTGTGTGTGTGTGTACATATATACATATTTCTTGACCTTTGGCCATATTATGTACTGTTTTGTTTATTTTAATCTTTGTTGTTTGTTAGACAAAAATGCATTTCAATGTTATTTTATTTTTTAGTTCTTTGGTAATAGGTAAGGTTGAATTATTTTTTCATTTTCAATTTTACGTTATAACTCTTTCCTATTACTTACCCATCAGGGTTCTTTGTCATAATTTTCTCCTGAGAGATTCCTCTTTTCTGTAACTGGTTTGCAACAGCTTTTATATGCTAAGAATCACAGTCTTTTTATACTAACAATAGAGTCTGGCATACACAGTACAAATATTTTTTCCAGTTTGTCATTGTTAAAGTTGAGTTTTTACATATAGAACTTCTAAAAATTTTACTCAAACCATTCATTGTTTATTTTATTATTTTTGGCTTTTGTGTGATGCTTATGGAACTTGAACAAGAGTTTTCCTGTGGCAGTTATTGGTACTGGAGCTAAAATGTTAAGGACTCCCTATTTTAAAGAGAGTCATAAATACTTAGAAGCAGACACCTCCTCGTAGGGCTTCGTAGGAGGGAACTGAACCTCATTTGCCGCCCTCTCCCCACAATCCTTCCCCCACTTTCCTAGATGATGTTAAAAGACAGGGGGCAGGGGGAGAGGAGTCAGTCACTCAAGGGAACACAGTAGTTTTTTCCTCACCTACTCCATGGGCATCCTTACCAATTCCAAATCCAGAGGAAGGACGGGCACTAAGGGGACCACTAGTTGCATGTCCCTCCAAGAAGAATGGAAGAAGAGACTGCCATCTGGACACTAGTTGTACATCTATTCAGGCAGAAGATGTGCTTCTCTGCCTATGGGCTCCCTGAGCAAGTGAGAGGACAGCAGGCAGGAGGTGTCAGGCAGCAGGAGAAGGAGGGTAATGCCTTCATTTTGGTATTCAAGCGGTCATGAGCCACTTTACTGACTCCCAACCCAAGACGGCTACCTTCTGTGAGAGGAGAGCCAGCCTCAAGCTGCTATGGAGTGTACCACCCGGGCAGTAGCTGAGGGAGAGACAGAAGAAAATATGCTGGGCTAGTTTGCAAAATCAGGGAAATGTATCAGGAAGTAACCCTCTACAGCACCCTTCAAAGAAAACATGATGCACCGTGGACAGAGCCCGATCATAGGGCTGCCTGTCACACAGACAACCTAGAAAATCAGTCAGTATTTGCCAGAGAAACAGCAAAACCAAGAGAAGGAACAATTGAGACCAGTTAGGCAAAAGAGATTTTTCTTGTTCCTTCTCCATCTTCATTGATGTAATGGTCATGGAAAATGGAGAGAAGGCATCCCAAAGCAAAAAACCTTCTTGACTCTTGTTTTTCATGCTCCACATCAGCATCACTCTAAATACAAGGCATCTGTTATCTGGGAGAGACAATGTTATTGATGAGCTAACTCATTATAAAGGATTGACAGCTAGTTCGTTGGTATATCATGACACGTTTCCTTAGAGTTGGATAGGATCTGAGGAAATGGACATAAGCCATGTGTGTTTTGATGAGGAAGAGAAATCCAACTAAGTCTGACAGTTTTCCAAAAAGGGAAGGCAGGGGGGAGCCCTAAGACAAATGTACCCTGCCTCCCAATTCTGTCTATTGCCAACCCTGGCAAAAATGCTTCTCCACAGGATGCGAAAGTCGGGTTTGACTTTATGGGTTGTGAGATTGGGCACCTGGTGTTTTTTGACTGAACTGTTTATTCAGGGAGTTCGTTTTAAAGGTAACCCACAGAGCACCTGCCATTGCCTGGAGTCTCTGTGTTAAGCTGGCTGACAATGCAGAACCCATGTCAGGAGGAAGAAGAGGTTGTTACTCAAACAAAACAAAAGTTTAACAGAAAGCAGTAAACAGAGGCGGGCGGGAGAAATGTTGGCTCATTTCCCCCCTTCTCCAGAATTAGTGACCCCCAAGATGACATAAGGTGAACCCTCGAGATCCAGATATAAAGCATCACCAAGGCAACCTTCTCCCTGCACCCCCACTCACATGCATAGGGCACAGCAATACCATCCCCTGTATCCCTAGAAGTTGTCATAATATCTTTCACATAGGCTGGTCGGGAAGGTTAGGTGAAATAAGCCATCTTAAGTACCTGTTAGTGCACCTCGCATATAATACATGCTCAATAAATATTACTATTATAACATTTTGGCTTTGTTCCTGTTCCTCTCAGAATTAACTTCCCACCAGTACAAACTAGAATAATCATGACCCTCCAGTGCCTTACAAATAATGTCATTCCTTGTTAGGAGGGCACATTTAACCCTTCATGATCTGATTCCATCCACCTGTTAAATCTCACCTCTGGTCACTTCTTATTTCAAATTCCTGTTCTGTCCAGTTCAGTTACTTGCATTTAACTGAATGGGCCCTGCCTCTGAGCACCAGCAGGCCCTTGTATATTCTACTGCCTCTGTGCGATGTCCCCTAGGGAACACTTCTCTTTTCAAATTCCCATTCACTTGCCATCTCCTGACCGCCCTACTCATATCACCTGCCATTGGCAGCCAAGAGCCAGATGGTGTTGCAGTGTAATGCCGTGGCACTCTGTGTTTACATCCATTCTCACACGTCATCTGTTGTCCTCGGCTTCTTTTTTTTTGAACTTGTCTGTGCTTTCTTAAATTTTAACAGACATATGGATGACCCGGGCACCTGGTTGACATGAAAATTCTGACTTAGCATATTCGGGTGGGGCCCAGGATTCTACCTTTCCAACAGACTTCCAGGTGATATTAACACTGCATTTCTTTCTTTCTTTTTTTTTTCAAAGAATTTGGCTCTATCAGCATTTTCAATTAGTTTATTTATTTATTTTTGTCTTTGTAGGGCCACACCTGCAGCATATGGAAGTTCCCAGGCTAGGGGTCGAATCAGAGCTGTAGCTCCTGGCCTACACCATAGCAACGCTGGATCCAAACCGCGTCTGTGACCTAGACCACAGCTCACAGCAATGCCAGATCCTTAACCCACTGAACGAAGCCAGGGATTGAACCTGCATCCTCATGGATACTTTTTGGGTTTGTTACCGCTGAGCCATGATGGGAACTCCAATGCTGCGTTTCTTGACCATACTTTGAGTACCAAGGCACTAGACAGTGATCTCCTTGAAGTCAGGAACCCTGCCTCCTTAAATCTTTATATCCCCAACACTCAGTTCATTTTTAGATAGGGAAATTCTCCTTCCTAAACATTGGAATGAATATATGATTGAATGAACATACCAGGACACTCTTCACAAAATACCTATTTGTGCAATGAGCTAACAGCATGTTTCCTGGTCTGGAAAAGTTTTCCTTCAACTTCCTGTTCTCTGCCCAGGACTGTGTTATAAAACATGTCCTCCTATTGCAGAGATCACTTCACTTCTCATTCTCCTGTTTTAAACTGTATATTTCCCTTTTTCATAATTCCTATCAATTAGAAGATGACGGAGTCAGGGTAAAGTGGTAAAGACAAGCAAATGAATGAAACATAGAAAAGAGAAGGAAAAGAAGAAAAGGAGGAGAAGGTGTTCCCATCATGGCTCAGTGGTAATGAACCCAACTAGTATCCATGAGGATGCAGGTTTGATCCCTGGCCTCGATCAGTGGGTTAAGGATCCTGCGTTGCCATCAAGTGTGGTGTAGTTTGCGGACACGGCTCGGATCCTGCGTCGCTGTGGCTGTGGTGTAGGCCGGCAGCTACAGCTCCGGTTCAACTCCTAGCCTGGAGGTTCAGTTAAAGTATTAAAATTAAGCAAGCAAGAGGCTAGACTTATACAGTTGTTCCATACCATGTAATGTGTGGGACAGAACTACCATCTGGGAATAATGCTTATGGGTTTCCCAGGGCAGAGACAGTACATCTGTGACACCTGAAAGGAAGGTCTCCAAGGTGCTCTGTAGACTTTCACTTCTCTCAATTTACCAAGGATTGTCACTTGGGAAGCCTGGAGCCGACTGTCTAGATTCCAAGAATGTCTTTAATAGCTTGACATGATAGCAGCTGTGGATTCTTGAGGAATCTCCTACTTATTGGAGAGAAGGAGAGACCTTGAAGAGATAACTCACTTTCAAACTGAATCCCAAGGCAGAAAGACAAGCCTGAGGTCCTGTGAGAAGGTGTGAGCTGCTGAGGAATGTTCTAGCATCCGAGTTAATAAAATGGGAGAAATAAAAATAGGCGAGGAGAAAGCAAGTTAAAACTAAATCCATCAGTAAATAAAGCTGAATCAAGCTGTATTGTGCAGAAAGGAAATTCTCTTATATGTAACTAACCATAAAAATCCTTAATCACCAGTCAGCTTTAATGATATGCACCAGAAATTTTATAGTAAGTGAAGAATTTTCTATTAAACACTTCCTTATCAGTCTCTTTCTGGGGAGAAAAAAATTCCGCTAGGGTCATAACCGTCAAACTAAAAATTCCTTTCTTTTGGTTTAGAACTTGGAATCAAAAGACATCAAAAATAAATCTGCGTGGGAAAAAGTTGTTTGAAGTTCTTTTTATGTTGGTAAAATTAGGATAACATGCCATTTTGGCCTGTGTAGAGAGAAGAGGAATCTCTGTGTTTTTGAAAAGACACTGAAACCTTGCTCTCCAGAGCCTGGTAAGATAACATGACACCTGCACTAATTTTAGGAGTGGCTGGGCTTCTTTAACCTGGGAGCTATGTCCTTTATGAACTTTCTGGGTCTTTCTCCATAGGACCTTTGTTCTATATTCATCCACATGTGTTATTCAAATGTATCATATTTTGGTGCATTAAAATGTCCATATGATAATTTCCAGGCTCTACAAGAACCCAGAAATATGCTTTCCAGATATTGGCATTTTCTCTGACATAGCATTCAGCTTATAGGAGTGTTCTTCTCACCAATGCTTATAAATTTTTTGATAACAAAAATTGATAATAATTAAGAATTAAAACGTCAAGGACTGCAGTTAGCTTCTGAATAAATCCCCCCACTTTCTCCCAATTGTGTTCACATTCCCACTATTTTAGTCAGGATAAGATAGACTATGCTGCAGTAACAAAAAACAAACAAACAAACAAACAAAAAAAAACAGGAATCTCAGTGACTTAATGAATGAAGGTTTATTTCTTAATCCATATTCTTCCTTTTTCTGGCTCTGCCAGCTGGGAAATGTGGCTACAGGTCAACTTAGCAGGTGAAGAGAGAGATGGAGATGACACACAGACTCTTAGTTGTGTTAGCCAGCAGTGACATGTGTCGCTTTCAGTCAGGGTTCATTAGCCAGAAATAATCACATGGTCAAGACTAGCTTCAAGGAAGCGTGGGAAATGTAGGAGATGACATGGTGATTTAATGAGCAGTACAGTCTCTTCCACGTCTATAAATTATACTCTTGGAGTAATAGAATAGAATGGATATTTATTGGGAGAGGACAGCACAGATGTGCACATACTTACACTCACATGCTCACCACCTTTCCCAGACCCTGCGCCTAAGGCTAGAACTCACGTGCTCAGTGAAATTACAAGTTATGGGGAACTCCCGGGGCTTCTAGAACATTCTCTGAGCAAGGCAGGGCCTCTTCCTGGCAGTAATGGCTTTGAGATGACTGGCAGCACATACCATGACCAAGAAGGAAAGAGAAACAGGCAAAGGGCTGCTGAGATGTTTGCGTTCAAACTCCTTTTCAACAGAGGCGCAAAAATTTTAGTCTCAATAATTAAGCACAGCGCTTTTCTTCAGAGACAGAAAGCTCCTACTCCAACTATACTTGGAAAGAAGAGTTTATCATGAGTAAATAGATATTATACATGGTGAGTGACTAGGAAGCAAGGAAGCAAAAGGCATTGTAGTGCAACATCATAAGGAAAGCGAAGGTGTAGCTCGTGGTCTGCCCCGGGGCTTGCAGTGCTGGCCGTCCGGGGGTTTTCCACTGTCTCCAGTGGTACCTGCCTGGTTGAAAGGAGCAGTCAATCATATCCTACAGTGACCTCTGGCGGGCACTTGTGGTCATTGCACCTGCGTTATTCGTGAGCACATTGGCGTTTGCCCAGGGAAGTAGCTTCCTCCGAAGACCAGAACTGGACGGCACTTCAGAGAGATGATCAAGGGTGAACTCCTCATTTTACAGAAGAGGAAAATGAAATTTTGCAGAATTAATTGTTTCAAAGGTGAATTTTAAGGCTTAAATAACTCCAGCTCTTCAGGTGGCCAGTAGGTAGGCAGATTAAACCTTAGCGACTTACACATTTGCTCTAACCTCCTTCACAGACTTGGAAGGTGGGTTTTATTCCCCAAAGAAACTTGGCCTTGGTCTCACAGGTAATAGTAAGCATTCTACCCTTTCCTTCTCTTTCTCTTTTTCTTTCTCCATCTATTTTTCCTCCATATTTCTGAGGCATTCTAGAGGTATACATGGGCTATGCTGCTACATCCAGGTGCCCATTTTTTTTAATTTTATTGAAGTATAATATAGTTTTTATTGGAATATAAGTAGTTGAATTAGTTAGTTTCAGGTATACAGGAAAGAGAATCAGTTATATGTACATATATATCCATTCCTTTACAGATTCTTTTCCCATGTAGGCTACTGCACAGTACTGAATAGATTTTCCTGTGCTATACAGTAGGTCCTTGTTATGTATCTATTTTATATATAGCGTTGTGTATATATTAATCCCAACCTCCTAATTTATCTCTCCCCCCAATATTTCCTCTTTGTTAATTGTAAGTTTGGTTCCAAAACCTTTTGAATCTCTATTTTGTGAAAAAGTTCCTTTCTATCATTTTTTACTAGATTCCACATATTAGTGATCTCATATGATATTTGTGTTTCTCTCACTGAGTTACTTCACTTGGTATTATAATTTCTAGTTCCATACATCTTGCTGCAAATGGCATGATTTCATTCCTTTTCATGACTGAGTAATATTCCATTGTGTGTGTGTGTGTGTGTGTGTGTGTGTGTGTGTGTGTGTGTGTGTATTCTACATCTTCTTATCCTTTCTGTGGATGGACATTTAGGTTGCTTCCATGTCTTCAGATGCCCAAATAGGTCAGCATCACTAGGCTCTGCTTTCCTGTAAGTGGTCTTTCTCAACATGGTGGCAGAGGTGACTATTGGTAGCTCTAGAGCTTCCTTCCACCACTTGAGCAAGACCACTGGAGAAGAAAGCTGCTTTGCTGAGTGATCACCTAGAGTCCTGCACAGGTTCTCATGAGCCAGACCTGGGTTATAGGTGACCACATCCATACTCACGGGATGGGGTCAGACCCGTATGGACCATGTGGCTCCCTAACTATATACTGAGCGGGCAAACAAAAAATTATTCTCTACATTCTAAGAAGTAAGAAATGACTCCCACACTCTGCTCTCCTGGGCGTTTTCAGGTCAAGATCCCTTCACACTCTAGTTTAATATTCCTCAGCCATGAAGCTATTCTTCCAGGGCAAATTTTGGGTACCACATAAAGGGTAGAAGGAACTCTCTCTTCCTTGCCACTGACTCAGGAGACCCATGTATTCCTTCCATTCTGCACTGTTCCGATTGGAAGAAGTGGCACTCTCCATGGCTTTCACTGAGAAAAGGAATCTTCTCTAGACTTGGTATTGTCTGGAAATAATACTGACATTATTTTAAGGTATTTCACCCCATCCATGTCTCCTCCATTCCACTATAAATGACATCATCCTGCAGAGGGTTGAATAAAATCTTTCTTTTATCAAGAAAAGACTGCCTTGACTACAACACACACCAGGAGGAATCACTGCTGTCTAATTCTTTCATGCCCCCTGCAGTTCAATTACACCATTACCCCTAGCTTCTAAAATTACATTTTAAGAAAAGAGAAGACTGACGTTCGCATTTTTTACCTAGTGTTTTCATGAACAGTCAGTGGTCCATAAGAGCTGATTCTCTATTTTGGAATCCTAAACTGGGTGGATCAAGAACTCGGGGAACAAAAATCTAAAAATTGGTTTAGGCAATGAGATAAAGAATGCCAAGCAGTTATCTCAAGGAAGCGATTTTCCACCTGAAAAGCAGAGTGCAGCCAAGCTCTCTGAAGCCAGGCTGAGCAATTTATCAAGTATCTTCACTTCATTTTAGAATAAGTGATAAATGACATAGTCATCCAAAGGTCTTAGGAAGAGTCAACTTTTTAAGGAGGATAAATCACCTGATGGTAATGGTTCTCTTTGAACCATCTCTTCAGGGTCAGCAAGAAAACCACAGGCTCTATCATGACTCCACTGAAAGATGTTTATAGTAAATTAGCCAAAGTTTGGCATCTGCTACCTTCATTCCCAACTCCTCCACCTCTTTGGAAAAAGATAGATTTTAATGCTTCACTCAGATGGGCAAGGAACTGAAGGTGACAATTGTAAAATTTTATAAAATAGGAGCTACTACAGGTATCTATTTATTTATTTATGGGGCTGCCCCCACAGCATGTGGAAGTTCCCAGGCCAGGAATCAAACCTGTGCCACCACAGCAACCTGAGTCACTGCAGTGACAATGCCTGATCCTTACCCCACTGAGCCACCAGGGTACTCCTAGGTAGCTTTTTAAACAGTCATTGCAACCACCCCTAATTATTATTAGGTCACATTATTATTTTCTGTCTTTGTCTCCTTTTCAAGTAAGAGTAATTGGGCTTAAGACATGGCTTTGCAAAGTTTGCCTGAAGTAAATTTGTAGTCTGTCAAAGAACCAAGGTGGGAAAAAAAAGGAGTTCCCATTGTGGCACAGCAGAAATGAATCTGACTGGTATCTGTGAGGACTCAGATTCAATTCCTGCCCTTTCTCGGTGGGTCAGGGATCCCGCATTGCCACGAGCTGTGGTGTAGGTCACAGATGCAGCTTGAATCCTGCGTTGCTCTGGCTGTGGTGTAGGCCAGCAGCTGTAGCTCCAATTTGACCCCTAGCCTGGGAACGTCCATATGCCATGTGTGAGGCCCTAAAATGCAAAAAAAAAAACAAGGTGTTTCATTGAGCCAACCTCCCCACCCTACCCTCACCAGTACCACCCCGTTGTCTGAGGCATCCTAGCTTTGGCTTTGGGCATGCCTGGAATCAGGAAGTTCTGTGATGCTCTGGAAATCTCCAAATCCACCAAAAATCTTGTTGACAGTTGATCTCTCCATGATGGTTAAATGACCCAGCATAGATCACAGCTGCAGCTTGAATTCAATCCCTTGCCTGAGACCATCCATAAAAAGAAAAAGAAATATATACATACATACATACATATATATACACACACACACACACACACACACACACACACACATACACACACACACACACACACACACATATATATATGTATATGTATATATATATGTATATATATACACACACACACACATACATATATATATATATATATATATATACACACACACACACATACATATTCCACAGCATAAGTTACTGTTTGTAAGAATATTAACTACATCTGAAGGGAAAATTTATCAGACCCATGGAGGGAGCAAAATACTCATGAATGATAAATTTGTACTGCTGGTGTCTATGAAATACTCTCTTTATTCAGTAGCAACTGAACAGACAGAAGAATCTAGAGGATAAAATGATGCAAGTGACATACACCTGAAGAAAATCCAACACACTGAGTTTATAGGGTCATTACATTTGTTACTAAGGTAACCAGCCTATAAAACCAATTTTAGGAGTTCCCTGGTTGCCTAGTGGTTAAGGATCTGGCATTGTCACTGCTGTGTTGTAGGTTCGATCCCTGGCCTGGAAACTTCTGCATGCTGTGGGCATGGCCAAAAAAAAAAAAAAATACTTAGCAACAAAAACTGATTTCATAAGACCCATGGGCTATTTCATTACTGCAATTACATTTTAGTTTCATGGCTGAATTAATAATGAATGATATTTATGGTTTGATAAACATTATAAATACATGAGGTGATATTTTCAAGAGGTCACCATATTTTAATTGCTCTGTGTGATTATTCTCATTTTTCACAAATGAAATGTGTGACCCACAAAATAGTATCCCCAACTGAAAATAGCATGCATAGAAAATAATTTTTTTCTCTTAAAAATGTGATCACCACTATAATATATGCAGAAGGGGGCCTCCCATGGGACATATCTTGGTTTCTGCCCAAAGGAATTTATTCTCATATTGACGTTCAAAATGATCTTGTAAAAGAACATCTCATCTATAAATAGGTCCCTGAGAACACATAACATCAATTTATTAGAGTGGAACTTGAGTGGATTTAAAAAAATAGCGTTGGTAATGATGAAAATTTCAGGGAGGTGAGACAAAGAAAAAATAAGAGGTTCTATTGTTATGCTTTTTCATTGGTTTGGAAATTTTTCCATCCATTTAAATGGGCCTCCTGTGGACCAAACACTATCTTATAACTTTGTCATAAAAGTTTGCCTTGTCAGCTATCTCCATCTTCTGCCTATTCTCCAAAACTTAAAGGCTAATCATCTCTCCTGACTTTTAGATACATTTTCCTAACTTTGTTGGTCTCCACACCTCTTCCTTCCCTCCCACTATCTTCCATAAAACCACCTCTAATACTCAAAGGTCTATGTTGGATATTAGTTCCCCCAAAGCTTCCTACCTTTAAGCCCATTTTGTATGATCAAAATCTCTGACTTCTGAGTCCTCTGAGAACTTCCTTTAATTTACACAACTCTACTTTACAATGGGTAAAATATTGTCTTCTCACAGGAGGCTTCTCTAACACCAATCAGTGGAAGTGATTGACTCCATTATTGCATTCTGATCATTCGCTTTGTTGAATGGATCACAATTCATAGTCATGTTTTCTGGTTTATTTACTTATTATATGCTCTTTCTGAATACATTGCAAGCTTCTTGAAAGAGAAACCCTCTTTCGTTCATCGCTCTATATCTGACACCTAGCATAGTTCCTAATATATAGTAGATGCATGAGTAAATGAAGAAATGAAGCCATTGTCCTAAAATTATTCCCTTTGTATTTTACTGGATGGAAATTATTCGGTCACCAGTGTGTCTTCCTGAATATTCTGTAACACCCCCCCCATTACTACACACTGGCAGTCATTCAAAAAATGAGGAAGAAAATACCTGTATTCAAACTGTAGCAATATTAACTGTTACAGGCCTGTAAGGTACCAAGCAGAAAACTACATGGTTAAAAACATTGTGTCCGAGGTTCTCAAAATGGCATCTTAGGACCCCCTGCTCCACCCGCCTGCAACCGTTGACATATTATTAAGGTCTGCAAAGTCTGGATTTTCTTTTAACTTTTGTGTTTTCATTTAAATAATAACCTAAAGTTTTAATATGCCACATTGTGGATCATCAGAGTGTCCTCTTTAAATCAGAAACTGTCTTTTACTTTCAGATGTGTCTCTTGCTATGTTTTTTTTATAATCACTTTGGCCTCCAAGCGATTTCCCAGACTGACAGTGTTTAACTCACAATGTGTTGATAAGCATGTCTGGCTTCCTCTGGGTTGGCATTTTCTTAATGTTCAAATGACAGCAATCATCCCACATCTGCCTTTGAAGTCATCCTGAATTCTTGTACTAGGTATAAAGGCAAAACTTGATTTTTCAGTAATGATTTGTGTTTGAAAGACAGGCCCATGGAATCAGACTTTAGTTTCTAAAGTATTGTTCAGAGACTGAGACTTTATTGAACATAATGAAAACTTCATGGGATAATGGAATGAAGTATTAGGTTAATTTTCAAGGTTAATATGAAAACAGGAAAAAAAACAGCTAGTTTTCTATAGAAATTGAAAGCTAATTCTAAACTTCATATAGAAATGCAAAGGACCCAAATACCTGAAAAAGAAAAACAAAACCAGAGGACTTACAGTCCTGCCTTCCAGACTTAGTATAAAGTTACAGCAGTTAGTACAGTGTAGTATTGGCCTATGATCCACAACTTTATCAACAAAACACCATGGAGACAAGACAGACCCACACACCTGTAGCCAAATGACAAAGATTCCACAACAATAAGTGGACAAGGATTTTCAACAGATCACACTGGAACAAGTGACTGTCCATATTAAAAAGAAAAGGATGGAACTTCTTTGCAGAACAGATACTGACTCAGACTTTGAAAAATTTATGGTTTCCAAAGGAGACACGTTGAGGGGTATGGGGATGTGCTGGGGGTTTGGGATGGAAATGCTATAAAATTGGGTTGTGATGATCATTGTACAACTATAAATGTAATAAAATTAATTGAGTAATTAAAAAAGGATGAACTTTGACCCATACCTCACACCATACACAAACTTTTCTCAAGATGGATTCCAGACTTCAATATGAAAGCTTAATGATAAAGCTACTAGAAAAGAAAATAGGCAAAGATTTCTTAGAGTGCAAAAGTCTTCACCTTTAAAAGAAAAAATTAATATATCATATTTCGTACAAATTTACAACTTTTTCTTATCAAAAGATGGCATTAAGAAAAAATTAAGCCACAGACTTGAGAAAAATTAAATATATATTTAATATTACTTAATATATGTTTTACATATATATATATATCCAGCTTGTGTCCAGAATATGTAAAGAACTCCTACAAATCCATTACAAAGAAGACAAACAATTTAATAAAAAAATGGGCAAAAGATATGAACAGACCTGTCAAAATAGTCAGTATGTGAATGGCCAATGAAAGCATGAAAAGATGTTCAGCATTCTTAGTTCCTACATAAATGCAAATGAAAATCACAATGAGATACCACTACATATTCACTAGGATGGCTCAAATTTTAAATTTAAATGTAAAGTTTTAATTTAAAAATTAAAAACCAGGAATACTAAACAAATGATGGCCAGGATTCAGATCAAAGGAAACACATATATTCCTGGCAGGAATGTAATGTCCATATGGCAGTTTCTTAATAAAGTTAAACTGAAAACTACCTCGTGACCCATCAATTCCATTCCCAGATACTGAACAAAGAGAAATAAAAAACATATGTCCTCAAAAACACTGTATCAAGAATGTTCATTTCACCTTTATTCGTAATAACCCAAAATTTCCAGCACACCAGGTGCCCCATCAATAGAATGAAAAATAAATTGTGGTGTATCTGCACTATGAAATACAATTCAGCATTAAAGAAAAATTAACTGATCATGCAGGCAACCACATGGATGAATCTCAAAGTCACTAGGTTAGGTGAAAGAAACTAGACACCAAAGACTATATACCTTATGATCCCAGGTATATGAAGTTCCAGAACAGCTAAAACTAGTCTACAGTAATACAAATCAGAAGAAAGGTTGCCTGGTAGAAAAAGAGAATTAACAGGAAGGGTGTACAAATGACTTTTCTGAAGTGATGGAAGATTGTAAGATTCTATATCTCGATGGAGGTGTTGGTTACTTAGGTGTACATATTGTCAAAACTCATCCAATTGTATGCTAAAGATAAAAGCATTTTACTGTATAGAACTCTACTTCTCACATACACACAAAGAAAACAGAGAGGTAGGAGGAACTGCTGGTAAAACATTTTTTATGACAGTGTTCCATGTGTTTTTATTTTCTCTCAACAGTGGTAGCCCTGTGAAATGCTATTTTTAGAATGTAAGTCATGGAGGTGGGAGCTACGTCTGTTTAACTTGCTTAACATCATACCAGTCCCATTGCCAATTACTAGCAGGGTTGTTAGATGGGGGGAGGAGGGCAGAGGGTAGCCAAGGCCTAAATAACAAAAACTTGCAATCTGTACCATCCGAGTGTGTGGAACATCAGTTAAATAGCTTCTAACTGTGCAAGTAGTTTGCATTCCATTTCTTCTCCACTTCTGTCGAGTTCAAATGGTACCATCTGTTACATGAGTTTAAAAACAGATGTCTTCACCACTACTGGTGTCTTATGTCCTCTATCATAACAGGGGAAGGGAGTGTGGCAGGTAATATACTAGTGATATTTTGATGATACTGGAGTAATAATAAAACATGAAGCCCTATGACCTCTTTATCCTAAAAGCAAGATTTCATTAAATGAAATAATGACCAATGAAGCTTAAGAATGCAAAGTATGGAGTTCCCAATGTGGCTCAGTGGGTTGAGGACACAGTGTATTCTCTGTGAGGATGCGGGTTTGATCCCTGGCCTTGGCAGGTGGGTTAAGGATCTGACGTTGCCACAAGCTGTGGCATAGTTCGTAGGTTCAGCTCAGATCTGGCATTGCTGTGGCTGTGGCCACGGCTGCAGCTTCAATTCAACCCCTAGCTGGGGAACTCCTGCCACAGGTGCAGCCCTGGGGAAAAAAAAAAAAAAAGAATGCAAATTGTCTTGTCTGGACTGGCTAAGATTGCTTAAAAAGAGGAGGTAAAAATATCTGTAGTATTATTAGATATCCGTGGTAGGAATTCTATCTTGAAAGGAAGAAGAACAAGGTCAAATCCTATTTAATAAACCCAAAGGTGGTAGAGAACAGTCAGGCAATGCACATCCATGACTCATGGGTATAGTTGAGTCATTTATAAGCAACAAAAAGAGCAGAGGAGACGCCTGAATCCTCAATCCCATAGATGTCTATAGAGAAGAGATGTGGCGGGTTGGGGGGAATGTCTCAAAGCCTACAGGTGTTTGCAGAATCTCCCCCTGAATCCCAAAGAGAACTACTGTAAAGGAATTCGTCAGAGACATAGGGAATGAGATTCCTGGAAACATCAATGACCAGGGAAACAGAAGTCATAGTTTTTCTCTCAAATTTCCACTACTAAGCTGTTGTAACTCGGGCAAGTAAAAACTGTTCCTTAAACGATGTGTACAAAGATGGTAGTGAAGCGGCATTAGAAATTATGCATTAACCCAGTACACTAAAAAAGACAGTGGAGTCATCCCGTTGACTAAGAGTATCAGATAAATGCAAATTGCTGCTATTATTTTCAATAATGCTGTCAAATTCTCCTTAAAAGATCCTTTCAACTGTTATAGGTATTTTGCTATACATGTTTTAAATTTCTAGTTGTAATGAACAAGTAGTAATATGCGCCTTAATAGTGAGATATCAGCAAAATGCAGGGAAAAGCAGCACTTTGCAAATTATTTTCTGATCTGCCTTCAGAAGGTAAGACAGACAGGAAAGGATTTCAGTGAATCTCAGCTCAAATACCTGATGTAAAATGTCATAGCTAACACAGTGTGGAACAGGATAAATAAATATTCCTATACAGTTTGCATAGTAATCCCATATTAGAGAACATATCTTTTAAATTAATCAACAGAATAAAAATAATAAACGTATAGGTGTTCGTGCAGCAAGAACCATGATAGCAGGAAACTGAAAATAACATATGCCTACCATTAGGAGAAAAGTTATCATGATACTTCGATTAAATTAAATGCCATTCAACCATTAAAAACTAAAATTAGAAATATATATATATATATATA